>APFE030205484.1:31987-68950 GCA_000404065.3 Pinus taeda | reverse complement strand
ATCATTATAATATACAGATAGTTGGGGGTTTTCAGCTGTATGCTTTCCCCAGTACATACTGTGTTGATATGTGTGATTGATGTTTCAATGTGCGCATGTGATTGTTTTTAATTCCACAAATTGATGATCAATGGTAGAGGAGGTTATGTATTGTGCATGCATTCCGTAAATAGTGTATAATCAGGATAATCTCTGTGAATAAGTGTTATATTATTCAAATTTCTACACCTTTCCCTTCACTACAAAATAGAACAACAATAGTTTCTTTATCACAGATTTAGCACAACTAGAACATTGATTTATATACAAGTGTGAGCTAGGTAGATGATTCATGAAATCTTCAATTATGATTTGGTAGGTTAGTTTCCTGTCTGCAAGTGGATTTGGTAGCTATGTGGTTGATTGCAAGATAGTGTAGTTCCCTTTCTACAAGTAGTGTAGCTCTTGTCCTTTCATGAATTGATCTAGTAGCATTTACAACTTAATAACATCTACAAGTTGAGGTTTAAAAAGAATTTTCCTTTGTGTCATTAGAGATAGCTTCTGAATTGCACCTTTGTTAGCTAGTTTCCTTCTAATTCAATAGAAAGAATGGTCTTGGAGCAATATTGATCAAATTTCTTGGTTGAGGGTGGCATGAGCAGAATCCCATCTATTATGTATATAGCACTATCATCTCGAAGTTTGTACGAACCCTGGGTTGATAAATAGTAGGCATAACTTTATCTATAGATAGGTGTCCCAAGACAAAGGAAGAAGAAGAGGGCATGTCATGTGTTACATATGCTAGTGCAGTTTGCATTTTGAAGTATGCAAAGATATGTACTAGACTCTACATTGCACATGCAGTGGGATTTTTAAGAAGGTATATGCCAAAACTAGGGAAGGAGTATTTGTAGCAACAAAGAGGGTTTTTAGGTATTTGTGTGGCACTATTTCTTATGGATTATGTTATCAAGGAATACCAATATTAGACAGAGTGTTGGGCATACATGGCTTTGTTATGCAGACTAGGGTGGAGATTTGGATCACATAATATATACAAGTGGGTATGTGCTTAACCTTTTTAGAGGAGAAATTAATTGGATGAGCTAGAGACAGTATGTAGTGACACTCTCAACTACATAACCTGAATACATGGTAGAGACTCATGCAACTAAAGATGTTATATGGTTAGGAAGATTGTGTCATGTTACTTGGTTCATATAGGAAGTTGTAAGGTTAGGTTGTGACACTCAAAGTGCAATGTTTATAGAAAATAACCTTGCTTACCATTCTAAGACAAAGCATATTGTTGTTTAATATCACTTTGTGAGCGATGTGGTTGAAGAGAAGAAGGTGTTGCTGTAAAGGTGGGCTTTGGAGAATGTTGCAAATACAGTAAAAACAAATATTAGCAATGAGAAGTCCTCTTTAGCATAGAGAAACAATAGGCATTACTACCCTAGGTTGTTGATCATGTACTCCTATGACTCCTTGTACGCAAAGAAAACAAAAAGTGGGAGAATGTTGGGTATGTGTTATATTCTTTGCATTACTATCTCCATGTGTGATTCCAATATGTTGGGTGTAATGTGGGTGCCACAAGGTAGGAAATAGCCCTCGAAAATGAAATTAGATAATTTTTTGTGTCCATTTTTGGTGTTTTTTGGCACATAATATGCTTTCTGTGGTTTATGGTGCATGTTGATTAAACCCATGGTTTTATAAGTCTATTTCAGGAATTATGATTGCAATCTAATATAGTTTAACTGATTGTTATTTTTGGATGCTACATGATCATATATATTATATTGTAAACAATGAAGTTGATTAATGGATTAAAGATATAAGTATGGGCCTAAATGGGTTGTTGGCCTTTCCAATTTGGGTTTCCAAGGTAAATATTTGTGTAATGTATGATTTCCACTAGTTTATTTTCAAATTTATAACGAATCTATGTATGCACTATATCACTGTAAAAGGTTAAAAACTTAAAATATTCCTCATGCAAGAGTGAAGACTAATTTCTTACCCTTTGGAAACCTTTGTGGGGTAATGTTAGGATATCCCGCCTATAAAAAGAAGCTACTCGCTTTACACCAAGCAAAGAAGCACTGGAGGAAATACATTATAGGGAAGGAGATGATGTTTGATATTGACTACAAGCCTTTGTAGTTTTTGCATATGTAAATCAAGTTACATCGAGTAAGGCATACCAAGTGGATGTCAAAAATGTTACCAACTTAACAAGAACTTGATCGAGTACTTATTTTTTTAGAGTTCACATTTAGAGCTAATTTTTATGCTTGTTTTGCAAGGTGATGCTGCAACATCAGCCTTTTTCATTTCAGATTTAAAATTCCAACACTTTTCAACCATGACATTTAAAGCTATATAACATGACTACAAAAAACATGACAAAACACTTTGAAAAGAAAAAGTGGTGATGCATCATCAACCTTTTTTAGCATTAAAATTTCAACATTTTTCAACCATGACATTAAAGACCAAATATCGTGACTATGAAAACCTTAAAAATCAATGCTTAAAGTTTGTTTATCTTCTTCTTCTTTTTTCAAATATTTGTTTTTTAAGAGCTTTTCATGTTTGTCTATTTTTCATTTATTTTATTTTATTTTTGGGATGAAAAGTATGAATTAATTCGCATTATGGCCTTGACAACTAATACCCTTCAAAAAAAACATAAAATCGATTCTAAATATAAAAAGCGACATTATATTGTATTTTATATTTAATTATTAATTGGTTTTAATAAGATACATAATATATATTTTTATTTTTTTAATATTTAAAAAAATTATAATATATAAAAATACATAATTAATTAATTATAACTAAATAATAAAACCTAAAAACTAAAAATAGACAAAAAAAAACTAAAAATAGACAAATAATTAAAAAAATAAAAAGACAACAATGCACCATTCACTAATGTCATAATTGCATTGTTTGTATTTTTTAATTTCTTTTTGTTTTTTTTTTTTCGATTTTTTATAGTTAATTTAATTAATTAAGTATAATTATAATTTCTTTTTATAATCCAAAAAAACATTTATTTTATAATTAATTAATTAAGTATAATTATAATCTTTTAATCGAAAAAAACATTTATTTTTATGTTCTTTTTTTTCTTCTATTTTTCCCACATATATATAAAACTTTCCTTTTTAATTTAATTTAATCTATCTTTTAACTATTTTAATTTTTATTTTTAATCATTTTTATTGATTTCTTTTAAAAATATTTTTTCTCGAAAAACTTTTTCTTCCTTTTTAATTATTTAATTTGATTTTTTTTTTAAATAACTTTCTTTATTACTCTTATTAAAAAATAAATAAAAACCACCCATCGGGTGTTGGGTAGATGGTGACATGTTGTTCTGTTAAGGTACTTTGTGGTATAAAGGTCACAAGTTCAAAATTCCGTGTGCAAAAATCCAGCCATGCTACATGCTGGTGTGGCCTAGGCTGAGTGCAATTCCTAGGTGATTTTGACAACTTTGATGCCCCTGGGTTGCAGCTACTTAAGCCACAGGTTAGGCATGTCATTCATCTTAGGACTCACATAACCTAGAAAACAAATTAAAAAAAAATAAAACACTGTGTTGTGATTCTTTTATTTTCTTCTTCATTATTTTTATTTTTATTTTTTATAATGGTGTTTTTTATGCTTTTTTTTACACTAGCGGTGATTTTATAGACCATAGTTAAAAAATTGTTACAATTTTAATGTCCCGTTGAAAAGGGGATCAAGTTCTCTTCAATTGTGATTTCAAATGAACTATAATTTTAACCCTAAAAAGATTAATTACTCTTAGTAAAACTACTCTCTGATTTAGGTGGTGATTTATTTATTTATTTCTTTTTTCTTTTTTCTTTTTTTCAGTCATGATATTTTCTCTTTAATTCCATGGTTAAAATATGTTGGAAGTTTAACCCTAAAGAAAATTTTGATGTTGCGTCATCGCTTTTGCATTTCAGGGTGTTTTTTCATATATACTTTATTTTTAATGTCATGATTGAAAAATATAGGAATTTTAACCCTGAAATGAAAAAAAATGTGATTTCGCACTGCATGTTTGCACTTTGGGGTGTTTTTTCATGTTTTTTACACAAATTTTAGGGTTTTTAGGGCTTGAGTTCCCATTTTATGTCACAATTCTTGTTAAGTTTGTAACAATAATTTAACCTTATCATCAAATGCAAGAAGTGGGTTACTAATAATATTTTTGATTTCTCATTTAGACTACCAAATTTAGTGAAAATTTCACGATCATTGAACTACGTCATTTTCCTTTTGAATATATGCAATATTCAATATGACAAAGATAAAGGATTCCATCTATTAAGCCCCATGTTAACCCCAAAACCCCTTTATTAAGCCCTAGATATTGAGTGATTACATTTATTGTTATATTGTTATGTAAGCTAGAAACCCTCATGGTCCCATTTATTATAATTGTACCCTTTGTCTCCTATATATCCACTAAAGAAACAAGTCTTAATGTAATAAAATATTGTCTTGTACATTGTATTCTTTGAAAAATGAGGTTTCCTCCTCAAAGATAACTATAATATGATTGGTTTCTTACTATTTTAATGCACACGGATAATTACATTTGGTATCAAAGCTCATGATCAAGGGTTTTGCTGCTCCAAACAGGTCATCATGGCATTTTTTCTATAACTTTTTTTTGGTAGGTTTCAAATGGTGAAACTTGGAGAACATTGAGAATACATCATGAAAAATATCTGGTTCAATTTTAAGATCTTGATTCGCTATATTTTTGGAGATATGTTCCAAGGAATGTTGGGTTTCTAAATGCTCCTAAAATATGTCTCAAATAGGCGAGTTTGAAATTTTCGCTATAAATTTTTTCTACGATGCTTTATGTTGTTAAAATTGGACCACATTAAGGAAAAATCATGGTGAACATTTGGTTCAAATTATAGATATTGGTTCGCTATATTTTCATATATATGCTCTAAGGGAGCTAGGGTTTATGTATGCTAAATAAAGCAATATCAAATAAGTCAACTTGAATTTTTATTTTTTTTTGTAAGGCTTTAAAAAGTGAAACTTGGACCATATTATGGTGAAATATCAAGGAATAACTTGTTCAAGTTTCAAGGTTATGGAACACATGACCAATTGAGGGTGACATATCACGAGAAAGATCAAGGAAGAGATAGTTAACCCCAACAATGGGAGGGCTATCTTGAGTAGTGTCTAGTTAATATAGTATCCTAAATTGCTCTACAAATTATCAATCTGAGTATCGTAAATTGATGAAGTGTGGTGCATTATATGTGCTTAATTAACATTTTTCTTACTTCATTGTTTTATAGTTTATGTTGTTTTTGGGGGTTTTGTTTCTTATGATTAAGGAAATTAATCTAAGAAAGAAAAGTTATGCTTCTAGATGAAATATCTAAATGTCAATGGACAACTAAATCTAATGACCCTTAATGTTAAAATCTAATTTCTAAAGAAAGGAGAAAAGGAAATGAACATTAGATAAAAACAAATCAAAACATTGAACAGTTAGACTCATCTAAGCCGGCAAAATATCTATGAAATGAAAGCAAAAAATGATAATAGGTAAATGAAGTGTTTTATCATTTTTCTATACAATTTTGGGAGAACTACCTCCTTGTGATAGCATTTTGAGGGACTCCATACTTCATTGTTCTAAAACTGAAAATGAAATTGCAACAAAATTAAATACAAAACATGTAAAGGAAAACTAATGTAATGTGTGCTCTAATGCTCCAAGTACTAATTGGAAAATAGGAGGACTACTTTCTTGGACTATTTTGTTAAGCATAGATTACACAATTAGATAAATCTACAAATGGAAAGCAAGTACAATACATGTAAAGGAAAACTAATCTATTGTGTGCTTTAATGCTCCAAGCACCAATTGGAAAATAGAAGGACTACTTTCTTGGACTATTTTGTTAAGCATAGATTACATGGTTAGATAAATCTAAAAATGGAAAACAAATACAAAACATGTAAAGGAAAACTAATCTACTGTGTGCTCTAATGCTCCAAGCACCAATTGGAAAATAGGAGGACTACTTTCTTGGACTATTTTGTTAAGCATAAAGTACGCAGTTAGATAAATCTACAATCAACCGGTTGAACACACTTGCATGAATTAAACTTGCATGAATGGAAAATCTAAATTATTAAACTTGAAAACAACAAAATGTCGTACTTGAATGAAATCAAAGCAAAACTACAAAACAAAATGTACTCTACCTTACATTCTAATATGCTCCATGACATCTACTTCACATCTCCTTCCATGTTGAGAACATCAAAGCTTTATTCAAATTCTTCAAAATTACAAAAGTTTACAAAGCTCTCCAAAGATTTCCAGAACTACCAAAAAACTAAGCTAACAAATGAAGGAGAGAGTTTGAGAGAGATCTCATATTTATACAAAAAGATGAGAAGTCATGCCATTCATGAGAGTCCATGAATCTCTCCCTATACCTCTAGAGTTCTAATCAAAATAGGAAATGATAAGACACATGTCTTCTTAGAGTTTCAATACAAATAGGAAATGTGACACATATCCTGATGATCCCATGATCCTGTCCACTCAAATTCGAATTTGGCCTTAGGGTGCCACATAAAGGTCTTCTAGAAGCCTCCTTTTGACCTACACATGTCAACAATCTCAACTCACTTGTTAGGTATAAGCATATGCACATTATTTTCTAATTTTTAACCACAAATTCACTTAAAAAGGCTAAGAATTAATAAAGTTTGGAAAAACATAAATGTGACCCAATGATAATGAAAATGAGATGAATGTAGTGACATGGTAGTGAAATGGAGCTGAAATGGAGGTGATATAATGGACATAATAGTGAAAGTGTAATGGAAATGAATGACAATTTCAAGACCCAACATACCCCCCAACTAAAGATATTGCATGTCCTCATGCAATACATATTACATTAATTCTTTTG
This sequence comes from Pinus taeda, assembly GCA_000404065.3. Lineage (NCBI taxonomy): Eukaryota > Viridiplantae > Streptophyta > Pinopsida > Pinales > Pinaceae > Pinus > Pinus taeda. The sequence continues at coordinate 61,961 of APFE030205484.1, read as the reverse complement.
ATCCTTCGACTTTGGCCTAACTTTGCATGATATCATTTGATAACTTCATACTTTTGCAAAGTGTTTTACTTGAATTTCAACATGGTTGGTTCTCGTATTACAACCATATTTTGTTGTTGCATTCTATTTTGATCTTTGAACTTTGCATAATGATAATTTGATTATTGTTGAAAAGTATATATTTATTGGATTGCACGATGGTTGGTTCTTGTGTGACAACCATGATTGTGTTTGTATCCAATTATCTTTTAAGCACTTTTGAAAAACCATTGTATGCTCATAATAATAATGTAATAGTTAATATGTTTTGGAAGTATGTGGAATTTTGAATATGATATGAACATGGCAAGATATGAATATAAATGTATTCCCCTCCCCTTCCCTTCCCCCCTCCCCCAACTGATGGTATTGGCAATTTTATGAAATGAGGAAGAGAAATGTCTTTCCAATAATTATCATTCTAGCTTTTTATGGAATTCTATGGTCAAAAGTTAGAAAATGACGTACCTTAACTTATCCTTTGAAATGGATGAGTTGTATGTGTGGTGGCTACAGAATTCTGATCATAATCTTCTTCAAGTGGCTAGACAAAAAGAGTCATGGATAAAAGAGTCAAGATAACTTTTTATTGCTTCTACTAGAACTTGCTGAATCTACTGCTGAATAGTGATGATCTGTTTTATATTTGCTCCAAAACGCTGAAAATAATAGTCTTCATGTCTTCAAAACTCATTGGCACGATTCCTACTACGTGAAGAGATGTTCTAATGTCGAACATAGCAAGAAATTGCTGACTTAGTGGCCATTAATGGATGTCACTAGTCAACACGAGAACTCTCACCATTGATGACAATGAGAGTCAAGATGCCCAAACACGTCGTGTTAGGTACGAATAAATTTGTCGATGTCGAGTCACCTAGAAGATCCGATGAACAAGGGACATTAATGTATTCCCATTGTTTGTCGGCATGAGGACTTGCCATTAAGGCATGCAAGCCTCAAGGTGTTTTTGCAAGGAACTTAGACTCAAAGGACTATGGACTCAATAATTTGCATTGAAGCAGGGTTTATTTGTGAAATGAAAATGACAGGAAAGGGAAAATGGAAATGGAAGATGGAAATGGAAAGTAGTAATGGAAATGGGTAATAACCATGTAACTGGGCCTCTTGCTTTTATTTGTGGGTTAGGAGTGGAAAAAAAGTAATGGAAATTGTATGTGAATGTAAAATGGAAAATATGAAGGGAAATGAAGTGAATGGTTTATTATGAAGTATGGATGTAATGGAGACAATAATATCTGAAAGTTTTTCAAGTGTTCGGATCTGATTTTGCATTAGCATGTTTCTTATTTGTTGTTGATCATCCTCTTATGAAACAAATTGGTCTCTTAAGAGAGACATTATTCACTTGTAGTCATTTGTCCTTCCTCCTGGAACCTGCAAAAAAATTAATATTTCTTCTGCAATGGAATGTAAGATTATCAAAGGAGAGAGGTGATCAATCTCTCTAATTATGATATTTACACACAAAACTAAGAATTTGTATTAATGAAACAAGTTCACAAAGGAAAACCAAAATAATTTGTACCTGCTTCAGAATTAGTGCCTCAAGTTAATTGTTGTATCTTTTCAAAAATTTATTTCATTATTTGCTATTTCAAATACTGATGATGGATTTCTCATTGTGTAGATCTCATTGATATCTTTCCAATGGCACTTGAATCATTGAAACCTGATTTCGTATGAGAAAGTTAGGCTGATTTGAAAAGTGAGGTTTTTCAGTTGCAAAATTGATGTTTAGTTGCAGAATGGATTTAGCTGCGAAATGACTTTAGTTGTGGAATGGCTTTAGCTGCAGAACGTGCACAATTTCTATAGCTAAAAATCTTGAATAGAAAGTTAGCCATTCATGTTTCATCATCAGTCCAAAATTAATCAATACCTTTCAAAAAAATGAGCAAATAACCTACTTATTTCATTGATTCAATTTCTTTTTTTTTTCAACTTCTAAGCTAATTGTTATACTTAAATTAAAAGATCTAACAATCAATTTTCAGTAATAACATGTTACAATCCCTGCAGCAAAACTCCCTTAATTCGTTTGTAAGTTTCTTCCTAAACTATGACATAAAACAACTCAGGATGCTGTAGTGCTGACATAACTGTCTGTCATGACTCTAAGACGATACAAAGAATATATACAGCAATAACCTGCCTATCTTTACATTTTCACAAACCATGCTTTCTACAAAGCAGCGAATTTGTTTGGTGTGTAGCCTCAATAAAAATTGAGTTAGCTCTCTATAGGGTTTGAATCACCAGAAGCATTTTAAGGATCTTGAATGGGTGTCACTACTGGTATTTCTTTCTGTCCAATGTCTCCATTTGTTATCTTATCTGATTCATGTGGGCTCACCATTGCCTTTTCAGCTTCTTCAAACTTTGTAGTTGCCCCTGGTGCATGAATTCCCACACTTCAGGCACTCCAGCTAAGAGCGACCCCAATATCCAACATGGATGATGTCTCTCACGCCAAGCTTCTTCTCCGTGCATATTAAACATCAGACATCTGCCATCTGCATCGTTTGTAACTCCTAAGGCTCTTGAGTAGTTTTTTTTCCTTTGCTATTAAACCATCCTTTAATTCTGCAGGTGACATGTTTAAAACTCTTAAAGGTTCCATCTCTTTCTTTAGCATATGTGTTGCCAGTAGATGTGAAAAGCTTCAAGGAAGAGTCGTATTCAATTGCGATTCGTCTTGCTGTAATTAACCATTAAAACAATGTAACAGTGAAGTGTGAGTTAAAGACGGGAGGCATTAAAGGTAGGAGACATGGTGGAGTAATATTGAATGCCAGTACACAATTGATTCCCAAATCAGAATTCCCCTCTCCAACCACACGAATTAAATCAACAGGTTGTTCATTAATTCAAATTCGTTTTTCTTCACGTGGCATGCAAAAAGAGGCTTTAAAGAACCGATAAATGCTCCGAAACCACTATAAATTTCTTAAAACCATTTTTGGGTTATCTAATTGATCCCATCCTCGAAAAAACCCATGTTTTATTTTTTCCTAATTCGTCTTCATTTGGCCGGATCTTGCAGTTAAAGTTTGATGTTTTTATTGTTCTGCGTTTTTGTGGAAGTGCTACATTCGGCTTTCTGGGTTTGATTTGCTGTGTAATGGCTCTCGAGGCTAGATATTTACCTATACAGTAAGGAGATATGCATTCTAAATCCATGTTTTAAGATCTCCATATAATCAAATCCCTGTAGCCTCATGCTAAACAGTGTGTTTCATTTCCAGTGCAGCTTTCATCACATTCCCCCTTGTAAGTAACCCAACTAGTGTCCCACTATTGTCCACTATAGGCAATCTCAGTTATTTGGTTTCTAGCAATAATCTAGCTACATCCTCAAGGTTGGTGGATTCATGAACAACAAGTGGTGAAGGCATCATCACCTCAGCAACAATCTTCCCATTAGTTTTGTTTAGCAATTTCTGTAATTCATTGAAAGCTTTCCATATGAGTAGGATACATGGTCCGGATGAATGCAAATGGATTGCTTACAAAGGGCTGAAGATGCACAAAATATCAGATCAATGCGTATGTAGATTTTTCGAATTTTGACATTGGGAGGTTTCAAAAAAATTTGCCGCATAAATTGGATGCCGCATACATTATTTTGAAAGGCACACAAGAGTTTTTTTTTTTAATTTCAATTGGACTCATCTTATCTTTCTTTACAACATTCCATGCAATTCGATTTGTTGAATTTGCACTTTTGGTTTCTTTTATTTTTTTTTAATGTTCTTGCAGGTTTGTTTCAAGGCCAAAGCTCAAACAAGAATGCAGGTTTTCTATTGAGGCCACAATGAAAAGTAGGATTGGAGATAGCCATTAGTTGTTTCCTCTTTTTTCTCTAAAATTGTGAAATTTTATAAAAATGATTAATGGTTTTCAATTTCAGGCAACAAAGAATTCAAGGTAAATATACTGAAAAAAGACTTTGACTGAGGTCTTAAGCTAGTTTTTTATCGATCTTAGCTGGGTGACTAGGATAGGATCCATGTCGGGACGATTCCGGAGATGCCCATGTGGTTGGTTTCTTCATTGGACGTCTGTAACCTACTAAACCTTGGAAATAGCTGCGGAATAGGGTTGCATTCCACAACTAATTTGCAAAATCTTGTTAAATAGGACATAGTGTTTTTGAGGGTCACTTCAAACCATAACCAGTCAATCTTGGACAGCTTAACCTATCAAAACAGTTGGATATTTTTATTCTGTTTTTTCTTTTTTTAATCAAATGAAATGAAAATATATATAGATAGATAGATATATATCTATATATATATATATATATATATATTATATATATATATATATATATATATATATATATATATATTATATATATATTATATATAATTTTACAATAACAATTCTTATTCTGATCCTCTAGATCACACAAAGTGCAAGAAGAGAACATACTTGAGAAATTATTATTTTTTATTATTTTTTTTTAGATGTAAGAAATAAGGTCTCCTAATTACACTTCTCTGGCAACGGTGCCAAAATGTCTAGTCAATTTAGTATCTTAAATTGCTCTACATAAATTATCAATCCAAGTATCATAAACTGATGAAGTGTGGTGCACCATATGTGCTTAGTTAATATTTTTCTTACTTCGTTGTTTTATAGTTTATGTTGTTTTTTGGGGTTTTGTTTCTTATGCTTAAGGAAATTAATCTAAGAAAGAAAAGTTATGCTTCTAGATGAAATCTCTAAATGTTAATGGACAACTAAATCTAATGACTCTTAATGTTAAAATCTATTTTCTAAAGAAAAGAGAAAAGGAAATGAACATTAGATAAAAACAAATCAAAACTTTGAACAGTTAGACTAATCTAAGCCAGAAAAATATCTATGAAATGAAAGCAAAAAATGATAACAGGTAAATGAAGTGTTTTATCACTTTGCTATACAATTTTGGGAGAACTACCTCCTTGTGATAGCATTTTGAGGGACTCCATACTTCATTGTTCTAAAACTGAAAATGAAATTGCAACAAAATTAAATACAAAACATGTAAAGGAAAACGAATCTATTGTATGCTCTAATGATCCAAGAACCAATTGGAAAATAGGAGGACTACTTTCTTGGACTATTTTGTTAAGCATAGATTACACAGTTAGATAAATCTATAAATGGAAAGCAAGTACAAAACATGTAAAGGAAAACTAATCTACTGTGTGCTCTAATGCTCCAAGCACCAATTGGAAAATAGGAGGACTACTTTCTTGGACTATTTTGTTAAGCATATATTACACAGCTAGATAAATCTACAAATGGAAAGAAAATACAAAACATGTAAAGGAAAACTAATCTACTGTGTGCTCTAATGCTCCAAGCACCAATTGGAAAATAGGAGGACTACTTCCTTGGACTATTTTGTTAAGCATAGATAACACAGTTAGATAAATCTACAATCAACTAGTTGAACACACTTGCATGAATTAAACTTGCATGAATAGAAAATCTAAACTATTAAACTTGAAAACAACAAAATGTCATACTTGAATGAAATCAAAGAAAAACTACAAAACAAAATCTACTCTACCTTACATTCTAATATGCTCCATGATATCTACTTCACATCTCCTTCCATGTTGAGAACATCAAAGCTTTATTAAAATTCTTCAAAATTACAAAAGTTTACAAAGCCCTCCAAAGCTTTCCAGAACTACCCAAAAACTAAGCAAACAAATGAAGGAGAGAGATCTCCCATCTATACAAAAAGATGAGAAGTCATCTCATTAATGAGAGTCCATGAATCTCTCCCTATACCTCTAGAGTTCTAATCAAAATAGGAAATGATAAGACACATATCTTCTTAGAGTTTCAATACAAATAGGAAATGTGACACATATCCTCATGATCCCATGATCCTATCCACTCAAATTCGAATTTGGCCTTAGGGTGCCACAAAAAGGTCTTCTAGAAGCCTCCTTTTGAACACATGTCAACAATCTCAACCCACTTGTTAGGTATAAGAATATGCACATTATTTTCTAATTTTTAACCACAAATTCACTTAAAAAGGCTAAGAATTAATAAAGTTTGGAAAAACATAAATGTGACCCAATGATAATGAAAGTGAGATGAATGTAGTGAAATGGAGGTGAAATGGAGGTGATATAATGGACATAATAGTGAAAGTGTAATGGAAATGAATGACAATTTCAAGACCCAACAAGTAGGATCAAAACCAAAATAACAAATCAAATTTGGTTCACTATACTTTTAGAATTATACTTATGGAAGTTAGGGTTTGTGAACAATCATGAAATAAATTTTAAACAAGTCATCTTAGCACCTTTTTTATATCTTCTTGTCTGGGAAATTTTAGACTATGAAATCTTTAGTTATTTCAGGATACATACAATAGTACCTTAGGTACAAGTTTCAAAATTATATTCGAAGAATTCAACACATAACACGGTATAAAAGTTTCCTTGTGGGAAGTGGCCATAAAATCAACAAGTTTTTCAGAAGACACATCCAATTCAATTCAAACATATGGAATTGCAGAAAAGACATATTATAGTATTACAAATGAATACAAAAAAATTCAAATCCATAAGGGCTAAAATCTCAGAGATATATCAATAAAACTCTAGTCATTCTAATAGTCTCCAAATAAGGTATGTCACTTTCTAGTGACCTAACTATTAATTAGAATATCCTTTTTTGTGAATAAAAGTTGTAATAAAGAGGAGTTTTATTATTTCTTTCCAACATGCCTCCAAAGAAAGCTACTACACCAATTAAATCTATTGAAGGCCCATCCTTAACTCATGAAGAAATTGAAGACCTGGAATTTAGGCTATCTCAATTAGAGAAGAAAGTTAATGAAATGGATCATAATATTTTGACAAAGGTGGATTTCTCAAGCTCTTAAAAAATCTTAAAAGAGAAATGTAAAATAAGATAATAAAAACATGGAAGGTATAGAAAAGAAGATGGATGAGAATAAGGAAGAAATATAAAATTCCATGACTACCATGGAAAATCTTCTATTGGAGAGGCTTCCTAAAAGGGATGTGGATATATGAGGAAATATTGAACATAATGAGAAGAATGCTGTTGAGAATCAATATCATATGGAAAAGAAACCGGGGATAACAAATTTAGAATCACAAAACCATAATCATGAATTTTCAACGCAAGAACCACATCATCAAGGCTTCAAGTCAACACCAAGGAACTACTACATTTCGAATATTGATATGAGGAAATTTAATGGTAATTATCCTATAACATGGATATTCTAGATGGAGCAATACTTTTTTTTTTTGTATCCAAGAGGAACCCAGTAGCCCACTTAACACATAACTACTAGTAAACCTCTGGGGGTTTACGACTTGTCTGCCTCTTTGTAAACTAGGTCAAAACCGGGGATATTTGAACCTTAGATCTCTTAGTTTTCACATATTTCACATTACTTCAATCGCCAATTGAGCTACCCCCATCAGACTAGATGGAGCAATACTTCGATATACACCAAATGACATCATTACAAAAGGTAAACATTGCATCCATGTTTTTTGAACAAGACCAACCTGTATGGTATCAATGGATTTTTGAAACAAAAAAGGATTTTGTTATATCTCACTCCATTTTTATAGAATAAATGATAGCAAACTATGGGGATATTAAGAGAAACACATTCTTTAGTCAATTGGTAAATCTTTGATAAAAAGGTTCAATTACAGAGCACATTCAACAATTCCAAAACTGAGTCTCAAAGTAAAGAACGTTTCTGAGGATAATTTTTTAGACCTACTTATGGGAACTTTAAAGGAATTAATTCAACATGAGATTTGTCTCTTTTAACATAAATCTCTAGATCATGCTTTCAATCTAGAACAGAAAGTTGAAAGTAAAAATATGGCCACTAGAAAATTGTTCATTAAAAACTATAGATAAAATCACATTCCCTTTCCTAAATTGACAAGGTTGACTCCTTAGCAAATGGATAAAACAAGAGCAAAGGGATTATGTTTCAATTGTGATAGCAAGTATAGTAATGGGCATAACTACAGTGAGAAGAAATTATTCTACATGGAATGTGAAGATGAAGAAAATCAATAAGTCGACACTTCACAAGATAAAGAGCTAGAAGAGACTACTCCAAGAATATCTTATCATGCATTGGAAGGCATCAATAGGCCACAAACCCTTAATATATAAGTATATATAAAAAAGAAAAAATTAACAATATTGATTGATTCAAGTAGTACCCATAACTTCATCAATTACAAATTGGCAAAACTTCTTAATTGCGTTGTATTTCCAACGACGGAATTTCAAGTGATGATTGAAAATGGAGGTGCCATAAATTGTTCGAGAAAATTCCATAATATTAAGATAAATATATGGTATTATTTATTGGTTATTCCCATGGTTGCAATCCAAACGAGTAGTGTTGATGTTGTATTAGGGGTCCAGTGATTACAATCATTGGGAACAATAGCCCTTAATTTTCAAAATCTTTTCATAATATTTTTCTTGGAAGGAAAGGAAATTAATCTTAGAGGTATCCAAGGCAACCTGAGTAATGTGATAAGCTCTAATAGCATGAAAAAATTGTTAAAAAATGGAAACGAAGGTAAATTTTCACAATTGTGTTCATTAGATGTTCAAAATATATATCCTCTACTCTAATGGATCTCCAAAAAGTTATCAACAATCAGGATAAGGTATTTGGAAAAATTCCTTAGGGTCTTCCACTTGCTCTGAGACCATGACCAATCTATTCATTCCCAACCTAGAAGTGAACCACCTAACATTAAGCCTTAAAAACATCCACATGCACAAAAGAGTGAGATTAAGCATATGGTTCAAAAAATATTAGAGGCGAGCATCATTCAACCTAGACATAGCACTTTCTCTTCACTAGTAGTGATGGTTATAAAAAAGGATGGTTCATGGCATATATGTCCAAATTATAGACAATTCAAAAAGATGACAATCAAATATAAGTTTCTTATTCTTGATATTGATGAATTATTAGATGAATTGCATGGAGTAATTTTCTTTACTAAGTTGGATCTTTGATCTAGATATCATCAAATAAAAATGAGGTAGGAAGACATTATGAAAACATCATTTTGAACACATGAAGGTCATTATGAGTTTTAGGTTATGCCATTTGGGCTTACAAATGCACCTTCAACATTTCAAAGATTGATTAATTCTAGTTTCAAAACCTTCCTTAGAAAATTTATGTTAGTAATTTTTATGACATACTAATTTACAACAAATCTTGGAAAGGGCATGTACAACATATTGTCATGGTCTTGACACTATTGGAAGAGCAACAAATATATGCAAATCCTTCCAAGTGTTCCTTTGGGGTTCAAGAAGTAAATTTTTTGGGTCATATTGTATCACATGACGGTGTCAAGGTGGATCCTAACAAAACCAAAGCTATAAGGGAATGGACAATCCCCAATACCTTGAGGAAACTCAAAGGATTCTTAGGATTGATAGGATAATACCATAAGTTCATTAATACTTATGGTTAAATATTAGCACCTCTAACAAAATTATTGAAGAAGGAAGCGTTTTTTTGGACTAAAGAAGCAACCAAATATTTTGACGAACTTAAAGGGGTTATGTGTTCAAATCTTGTCTTGGAACAATTAACTTCATCAAAATATTGATTGTGAAGAGTTATGTCTTAGGACATGCAATTGGTGTAGTTTTGATCTAAGAAGGAAGGCCTTTTTCCTTTGGAAGTAGTGGACTTAAAGGAAATAACTTACTGAAATCCATCTATGGAAAAAAAAAATGTTGGGCATATTACATGCAGTTAAGAAATGGCTTCCATACCTAATAGGAAGACACTTCAATGCAAAAATAGATCATGATAGTATGAAGTACTTCTTGGAGCAAAGACTATCTTCAGGAAAGAAAAAAAATGGGTCATAAAGATGTTGGTTTATGACTTTGAAATTATCTACAAAAAAGGGAAATAAAATATTGTGGTAGATGCAGTCTCAAGGAAAGAAGAAGGCACAAATGGTTTACTATGTTCTATTTCCCTTCCACAATCTGACTTGGTGGGAGAAACCAGGATAGAATGGCAGCAAGATGAGAAGATATGAAAGATTATTCAACATCTATAGGAGGACACCAATGTAGTGGAAACAATTATGTGGAAAAATTACTTTTTATGGTAACAATATTGGTTATACTTACATAATAATTCTAAAATCAAACATAAGGTCCTTTTGGATTTACATTCTTCTCTCATAGGAGGACATTCAGGGTTCTTGAAGACATATTATAGGATCAAGAAACATTTTTTTGGGAAAGTATTAAAGCAGATGTACAAAAGTTTGTGCAAGAGCGTGTGGTATTTCAACAAAATAAAGGAGAGACTATCAAGACCGTAGGGTTGCTTCAACCATTATCCATACCAAGCCAATATTGGGAAGAAGTTTCAATCAATTTTATTACAAGTTCCCCAAATATGAAGGAAATAGTGTCATTATGGTAGTGGTAGATCAAATGAAAAAGTATGCCCATTTTTTCTCTCTTTCTCGTCCTTTTAAAGCAAGTACTGTGATAGAATAATTCAAGGAAACAATCCAAAAGCTACATGGAATACCAAATATTATTGTAAGTGATAGAGATCCAATTTTCACTGAAAATTTTTGGACTAAATTATTTTCTTGTTTAGGTACTCATTTGGCTCACCACTCACCTTATCATCCTCAATATAATGGGAAAATTGAGATGGTGAATAAATGTTTAGAAGGATATCTTACTTTCTTTTCATTTGGCAAACAACAAAATGGGTCAAATGGTTTCCCTTTTTAGAATGGTGGTAAAACACATCCTCCATACTTCATAAAAAATGTCACGATTTACGAAACTTTAACGGATATCATCCTCCATCCATCACATAACCATTGAAAGGGACTATAAAGGATGAAGCAATAGAGGACCACATACAATACCAACAAGATACTCTTAAACTATTGAAAGACAACTTGATTATGACACAAAATAGGATGAAAAAACAAGTAGATCAACATTACAGTGAAAGGGAATTTAAAGTGGGGCATTGGGTATTTATGAGATTACAACCATATAAACAAATGTACCTTAAGCAACAAAAGAAGGAAAATAGACTAGCTCTGAGGTATTATGGCCCCTATAAGGTGTTGTAAAGGATTGGATGCATGGCTTACAAATTGGAGTTGCCCCCATATTCACATGTACATTCAATCTTCCATGTTTCTTGTTTAAAGAATGTAATCAATGGCAAGATCCCATTCCAAACTATTCTACCAGAGATTAATGAAGAAAGGAAAATAATACTATAACTAGAAACAATTTTGGAAATAAGAAATAAATAGCTAAGAGATCGAGCAATTATTGAGTACCTCATCAAATGGAAGAACATATTGGTGGAATAAGTGACAAGGGAAGATGAGTTGTTTACGTAGAAACACCCATAGATAGTCAAGTGTTGAGGACAACACATATTTGAAGGGAAGGAGCATGTTAAGCCCCATGTTAACCTAAAAACCCTTTATTAAAGCCCTAGATATTGAGTGATTAATTTATTTTTTTATAATGTTATGTAGGAATGAACTCTTCAGTCCCCTTTTTATTTTTATTGTACCTTTGTTCCTATATATACACTAAGAAGACCTAGTATTAGGATCATAAAAAATTGTCTTATACATTGTATTTTTTGTAAAAGGAGGTTTCCTCCTCGAAGTTGACTATAATTATTGGTTTCTTATAGGGAGTGAAGAAGCCTAACTATCATTTAAATATGGATTATTGTATACATATGATGAGTTGTGTTTATTTATTGGACAATGTATAACGATGATTTTAGGAGAATTCCATGTTTCCATAGTTCTTAGGTATTTTGAAATCAGAAAGATCTTTTCAAACTTACAAGTGTGTGTGTATTTACCAAACATGTTGACTAATGTTTCTAATTTTGTTGTACATCAAAGCTTTCTAATAGGAAATTGGCTTTCACCTCATTCCTTTTCTTGTACTTAGTTGACCATGAGAGAACATTTCAAAGGATTTCCTTGAAGTACTACCCAGTGCTAGACATAGGCAATATTAACTATTTATAGTAGTTTATATATTCAAGAAGGTGAAAATTTATTCCTTGTAAAAAGAGTATTCCTGAATAAGAAGCAATGAAGTTACTTTTCCAAGAAGATATAGGTAAATTTTAGATTGTTTGAATCCATTATTCTGGCATGTCTTTATTGTGTATGTGTCATATTCTTTGCACAACTAGACAAACACATGATTTTTATGCACCAAGCACAATTGGGGGTCATAAGGTAGTGGTATTCCCACTATCTAGGGAGGTTGTAGGGGGGTGAAGTCCATGAAAAAAATTTGGGCAATTTTTGCATCGATTTTTGTCACTATTTTTTTCTTTTGCTAGTTTGTGGCACATTGTGGTTCCACACCATGGTTTTTAAATCCATTAGTGAAATATATTGTAATATAGTTTATTTTTAATGATTAGGGGTTTTGAATGACATGTCATGGTAATCATATTATACTTGCATGGCAAACATGAATTTTTTTATTGTGGCCGATAAAGGTTAGAGGTGTGGCTCTAATGGTTTGTCGTTTTTCCTAGCTTTGTTTTCCTAGTTTTGGTTTCCAAGGTAAATCTCTATGTAATATGTGATTTCCATTGTTTTAATTTTTCATTTATTGATTTTATTTTATTTTTGCAATATATTATTGTATAAGGTTTAAAACTTACATACCTCACAAATTTAGAGGTTGATGTTGGAAATCGTTATGGGGTATGATGATTATTAAGTTGAAAAGGATTATGACCTTTAATCTCCAATGTTAAGGATTGATGAGAGGGATCAACAATAACATGGTTAATTTTCTAAGGGGGTTTAACATAATTCATTCTAAGAATTGGGATGAGATCCTACCTTAATTTATATTACACAACATTGTGATATCGAGGTAGTTCATAGTTTTAGCAATAAGTCACCATTTGAGACTTGTTTTCTATTTTTTCCCCGAATTACATTTTGACATTTCATTTTCTCAAACTACTAAAGAGAATATGATGGAGCAATACAATGATTAAAAACAACTCATCAAATTCATTTTAAAAAATCAATAGATACATTGGAAAGTGGAAGATAAGTTTTAAAGAGAAAAACAATGGTATAAGGAAATGCATGATTAACCTAGAGTACATTGTTAATTTTAGGTGGTAGACGTGGTGTGGCTATGTTTCACTGAGCAAACAAAAACAAATTCCAAGGAAGAAACTAAAACCCATTAAGTATGGTCCCTTTGAGATTATGTAGCAAGTGGGTGGGAAAATAGTTTTCCAAGGGAGTTTCCACATTCCATGAGAATCTACTCTATCATTAGTGTAGAGAATTTAAAGATTTTTAAAACTTTCATTCTTAATTAATGGGAGGAATAATTTCTAGTGATGTTAGAGGTTGAAGCCTTAGTGGGTAGATGTGTAGATTGAGTTGGAACAAGACATTAAGTTGTAGAGGAATCTTTTTGAAAATTTCAATGGAAAATAAGGGTTGTTGAGGATTGGTTTAAAGGATGAGTTCCTACAAATGAAATAATGGTATATATTAGAGGACGTGAATGATAAAATTCCTCATCTTATTTAGGATTGATAAACTTTGATTAGAAATTTGATTGACTAGAAGAAGTATAGAGACTAAAGGGTAAAACCATGAATCTAGGTTAATGTCCTTCCTTCTCTCTTTTTTTCAAAAAACAATCCAGATAATCTTGTTGGGTGACGGTGACTTAAATTTTCATTGTTAACTATTTAAGTTTGACATAACCTTTTTACAATGCATAAGTACATATATTGTAGTAGTGATTTTCTTATTTTTTTAAAATGGTTCGTGAATGTTTATTCTTTTAATATATGTTTGAATAACATGTTGTCACAAAATACTAATCCAAATTCATATATTTACCCTAGAGATAGAATCGACTAAGAAAATTGATTGAACTAACTCTATTAACTGATATGAATATCAATAACAAAGTCATTTAGCATATTGACTAGATTGGATTGGGTTGACTAATGCATATATGTAGATGATTAATGGTGGGTGCTTAACACACCATCTTTTCCACATCTATCTTTTGCCTCTTTAATCATTTTTTCTTACTATTTCACTTAATTTTTGAGCTTACTCTTAGTAATAAAAATATTTTTTTGTCCATGATACATTCTCTTATGTCATTTTAGTGCATTATGCTAGAATTGTGATTAAGAGGACTTACCTTTTATGAAAAATCACAAATAGGTTGATGAGCCACTATGTTAGAATGGCATGAACAAGGAATTGGATTTCATTGTCATTACAATGTTGGTACACTACAATTATAATACATTGTTGTTATTACTCTTAGGATTTTCAATGCTTTATAGTGATGGTAATTTTTTCCATTACACTCATGTTATGTTATTTTTGTTATAGCGATAGCCACTGTTGTTGTTACACCCTTAGCATGTTGTTGTTATTATAGTGATTGTCACCATTATTGTTACACCTATAAGATGTTTGTGTTGTCACACCAATGGTCACTGTTGTCGTTACACTGATATCGCTCACTAATGATACCATGCTAGGGATGATGTTGTTTTTTAGATGCCATGGCGTTATTGTTTGGTAAAGGAAAATTGCACAACAAGGGAACCCTATTCTTTAGGATTGGTCAAAGGAGAAAGTTATATTTTTCATGCATGCATTTGCTAGCCATACTATGATGTCCCCAGCATGTTAGTTTTTTCATTATTGTATTTAGTTGAATGGCTAACATGGATTCATTTTAATGAATTGTAACCTAATTATATGAAGGCCATCTATTGGGAACAAATGTTTGTTTTGAGTTAAGAATTTGGGGACAACCTAAGAATTGTAGATTATCATGGCTGCCTTAGAATCCTTTGCTAAAGATAAACCATTGTAGAATTGTATAAATATCCCACTCCACTAGAGAAAGGGGAGACCTTATGTTGTAATGTTGATACATTATGAATCATTCCTGATTCAATAAAAGAATTGTTGAGTTGTGTTACTTTATTTTCTCATCGTGAATGAAGAACTAAAACAAAGAAGGTATCATTTGGTCATCTAAATACCCTTTTCTAAGGAGGAAATGCCCCCTTATTAGTTATGTATTGTTGTATTTCATTAGGAATTAGTTATTTTATTATTAATTTCTATCTTTTGGGTTTTTCATGCAATTAAGTAGTAACTCATAATTACAAAATTTTAATGAAATGAGAATTCTATTGCAACAATCCACTGACTTGTTTCTATATATGATAGGTTGTTTTTATTGATGGTTTACTCATTTAATAAATGATTGGTTAGAATTTGTGTTAAGCACATTAAGGTTGAAATTTTTTGGGACAGGGCTCCAAATCTGATTTCTTCTATTATGTTAGGTTCATAGTCAAGTGCTTACCTAATTACAATTTGAGAGTATAAAATTATAGATTAGCAAGCTCACTTCTTAGTTCTTTTCATGTCCTTGCATAGTGTGGTTTCCTTCTAGAATCATTTCCTTTTAAGAAACAATTAGTTTATTTCATTCCCTAGAAGTAGGTTTAATCTAGTATAGTCTTTTCATTTGATCAGTAGAATAGTTATTTCTTTGCACTTTCTTTATTGCAACCAAGTTCATTTCAATGCCATTTACTTCCAACAAACTAATGTAATATATATTTTTTTATTCCAATTGAAATTGAATTAGTTTATTTTTTGCAATTCAATTGATTTTCCACCAGTTTTCATTTCATCATTAATTAGTTAAACTTAGTTTTGGTGACCTTGTTAAGAAGTATCACAATAGTTCACAAATAATATAAAAGTCCCTTATTGATGATTAAATGAACAACCTTATAGTCATCTCTCAAAAAGAATTAGGAAGGTAATTAAAAGAGATATCAATTAGGACAGGATGTGAGCTTAGCTTTGATAAATGCTTGAATTGAAGGATTAGTGGAGGCCAACATCCAACATAGGAAAAAAGGGTATTTATTAGACGAGGTGAAGGAAAAAAGGGTATTTATTAGATGAGGTGAAGGACATTTTTCCTTATATTCTTCACATATAATAATTTTTAGGGGACCAAAAAATTTAGAAAGGGAGATATTTGATCAAAATTGGATTAAATAGAATAATTTTATTGACTAGAGGTAGGCTCAATTAATAAAGTTGATTCAAGTTGAATGCCTGATATAGAAGAATCAATTAGAAGATAAATTTTTTTGTTATACTCCATAAGGGTGTAATGAGGAATTTTAATGGAAGGCGGAGTAGACCCACTATAGTAGTGTTAAGTAAATTTAATGAGGGTCCATAACATTTATTCAATACTACTATAGTGAGTCCTATTGAATATAGACTTGGTCCTCCTTATATTGAATGACCTCCAATATTATTACTCTACTATGGGCCCTTTATATCCCCCTTAGGTACACTACAAAGTCAATTAGCATATTGGTCAGAATTGATTAGTGCACATATATATTGATGACCCAAAAGTGAAATGTGCTCAAAGTTTGTGAATGTGTGTATTGAAGGATTATTAAGAGCATTATTAATAGTATTATATGATGATTTAATAGATGTCAATAGTGAGAGAATGTCTATGCAAAATAAGATGACTAAGATGAGTCAATTGGACAATCAATGTTACCTACCAAATGGAAGTGTAATTGCTCCATCACTTAAGGAATGAAAGTGCAATTGAATTGATCTAACAAACCCTTGGAGATGATCCATAAGCAAGTACGATGTAGGAAGAGATAGGTAGGACAAACGGTTTGGATATTAGATAATCTAACTATAGAAATTAATTGAAGGATCACAATTGACTTAGAGAATTGTTGTATTTCTAGATAAGAAGGAATTTTGTTATGAAAAGGATAGGCCTCAACTTTGTTACCAAGAATAATATGCATCGCATAATGCAACTTTGTGTAGATTCCCAAAAGTTATCCATGTTTACAATTCAAAATATTCACTACATGACATTTTCTAAAATTTCATAATATATAGAGTTTATTCCAAATGGAGGATTTCCTTAAAATCACATATATACTATATGGTGATTTTTTTATGAGATTCATTATATATTTCTTATTTTATTAAAAACTTACTAAAAAAATGAATCTAATTTATAATATTTACTAGACATAGCTAATTTTTATTTAACAAAATTTGTAATATATATACATTGAACAATTTCAACTTGTCAATTAAAAAATAAATCACGTTTATATATTTTTCTTTGCATACACTCACTTTCATCGATAATATCAACATATAATAAATATTAAAAATGTTATACATGATATACATGATATAATATTTATTTTAAATTTGTGAATAAATATTTTTTTTGCTAATTTTTTTTAGTCGTGAGACTAGCTATTGGCTAAGATATCATGGCCAGGACATTTAAGCCATCAAAATCATCACAAGTGCACTAGGGCTTCAGCCATACCAACTTAATCACAAACTAAGTTTTTTATCCACATAGTTTTCAATTAAACACTTCACATAAAAATTCTTAATAAATACCCTATTATTATATTTTTATATCTTTATAATTAAATTTAATATAAATATATATGATAAATATTTTATGTTTTAAAATTATTAAAATTCTTATTAATAAAAATTTGTTTTAAATTAATAAATTCTTATTAATAAAATAGTGGATACATGTATGTTTACCTTCTATGTCACTTCAAAGCATTCTTACTATTAAAATAAATTGATACATGTATGCTTACATCCTACCTCCATCTCAAAGGCATAATGATAGAAGACGATTCTCTGCATGAACATCCTATTATACATGATGAGTTGGTTTCATTTCAGATAAGGATTATATATATATAATATATATATATATATAATTTGATTAATTAAAATATATTTATTATTTTGTGTTATTTTATTGTTCAAATTAGAGTTGTTTTATTATTTTAGGTATTGATTATGAATAATTAATTTATAATTTTAATTTTTAAATTAATTAAAATAAAAATAAAAAATAAATAACACCAATAAATTTTTTTATTTTATAAATATTAAAAAATATAATATTTTGCCTTATGTCATTTTAGTGTATTATGCTAGACTTGTGATTAAGAGGAATTAACTTTTTATGCAAATTTACAAATAGGTTTATGAGTTATTATGTCAGAATGGCAAGAACAAGGAATTGGATACCATTGTTATTATAATGTTGGTACACTAAAATTATTATATAAATGGATGCTATTACTGTTACATTAATAATACATTGTTGTTATTACTTTTATGATTGTCTATGCTTTATAGTGATGGTAGTTGTTGTCATTACACTCTTTTTATGTTATTGTGTTATAGTGATAGTCACTATTTTTGTTACACCCTTAGTATGTTTTTTGTGTTATTGTGATTATCACCATTGTTGTTATACCTACAAGATGTTTTTGTCGTTGTTGATGTTACAATGATATCACTCACCAATTATACTATGCTAGGGATGATGTTGCTTTTTTTATGCCATGGCATTATTTTTTGGTAAAGGGCAATTGCGCAACAAGAGACCCTTATTCTTCAAGTCTCATCAAAGGAGAAAGATATATTTTTCATGCTTGCATTTGCTAGCCATACGATGATGTCCTGAGTATGTTATTTTTTTCATTATTGTCTTCAGTTGAATGGCTAACATGGATTCATTTTAATGAATTGTAACCTAATTATATTAAGGCCATCTATTGGGAATGAGTGTTTATTTTGAGTTAAGAAGTTGGGGACAACCTGAGAATTGTAGATTCTCATGGCTGCCTTAGAATCTTTTGCTAAAGATAAACCATTATAGAATTTTATAAATATCCCACTACACTGGAAAAAGGGGAGACTTTATGTTGTAATGTTGATACATTACGAATCATTCCCTATTCAATAAAAGAGTTGTTGAATTATGTTCCTTTATTTTCTCGTGGTAAATGGAAACTAAGACAAAGAAGGTATTGTTTGGTCATATCAATACCTTTTCTAAGAAGGAAATGCCCCCTTCTTAGCTAGAATTTTTTTGTGTTTCATTAGGATTTAGTTATTTTGTGTTTAATTTGTATCTTTTAGGTTTTACATGCAATTAAGTATTAACTCATAGTTGCAAAATTTTAAGGAAATGAAAATTATGTTGCAACAATCCACTGAATTGTTTCTATATATGATATACTTCTTTTTATCGATGGTTTACTCATTTAATAAATGATTGGTTACAATTTGTGTTAACCACATTAAGGTTGAAATTTTTTGGGACAATAATCCATATCTAATTTCTTCTATTATGTTAGGTTCATAGTCGAGTGCTTATCTCATTAAAATTTGAGAGTCTAAATGTGCATATTAGCAAGCTCACTTCTTAGTTCTTTTCTTGTCCTTGCATAGTGTGGTTTCCTTTTACAATCATTTCCTTTTGAGAAACAATTAGTTTATTTCATTTCCTAGAAGTAGGCTTAAAGTAGTATAGTCTTTTCATTTGATCAGTAGAATAGTTATTACTTTGCACTTTCTTTCTTGCAACCAAGTTCATTTCATTTCCATTTACTTCCAACAAATAGCTGTAATATTTATTTTTTCCTTCCAATTGAATTAGTTTATATTTTGCAATTCAATTGATTTTCCACTAGTTTTCATTTCATCATTAATTAATTAAACTCAATTTTGGTGACATTGTTAAGAAGTATCACAATAGTTCACAAATAAGATACACATCCCTTATTGATAATTAAATGCACAACCTTATAGTTATCTCTCAAAAAGAATTAGGAAGGTAATTAAAAGAGATGTCAATTAGGAAGGGATATTTGCTTAGCTTTCTTAAATGCTTGAATGGAAGGATTAGTGGGGGACAACTTCCAACATAGGAAAAAAATATATTTATTAGACAAGTTGAAGGACATATTTCCTCATATTCTTCACACATAATAATTTTTAGGGGACCAAAAAAAATTAAAAAGGGGGAGATTTGATCAAAATTGGATTAAATAGAATAATTTTTTTGACTAGAGGTAGGCTCAATTAAGAAAGTTGATTAAATCAAGTTGAATTCCTAATATAGAAGAATCAATTAAAAGAATATCGATGATAATTTTTTTTGTTATACTCCCTAAGGGTGTAATGAGGCCATTTAATAGAAGGTGGAGTAGACCCACTATAGTAGTGTTAAATAAATTTAATGAGACTCCATCACACTTATTCAATGCTACTATAGTGAGTCTTATTTATTATGGACTCGGTCCTCCTCATATTGAATGACCTCCAATATTATTACTCTAATACGGGCTTCTTATATCCCCCATAGGTACACTACAAAGTCAATTAGCATATTAGTTAGAATTGATTAGTGCACATATATATTGATGACCCAAAAGTGAGATGTGCACAAAGTTTATGAATGTGTGTATTGAAGGATTATCAAGAGCATAATTAATAGTATTATATGATGATTGAATAGATGTCAGTGATGAGAGAATGTCTATGTAAAATAAGATGACTAATATCACTCAATTGGACAATCAATGTTTTTTTTTCTAAGTTATGCTAATTCTATTAAGGTAAAAAAAGTATCATACATTGAAGTCGAAGCCTGTATTTATCTGTGCCAGAGGAAAGGCATCAACCAGCAAAAAAACTAGATTTGGACTGCCCAGAAGGGAAACCAGTTCTTAACCTAAGTGTTTCAAAAAAATTTATCTTGCTGCCCACACAGGGGAAACCAGCAAATTATCCAGTTTTGTGTCATTGTATCTAAGGAGACTAGGAAAAGTAAACCCGACTAAAGAGTCTAAAATTTTGAAGTTTTCCCCAAAAAAACCTATTGAAAACAGAAACTAAAAAACAGAGTCCCAATGAACCTGAGACATGTAGCATGCTGAGTGGTAGTCTACTAGGCAGGCACGTGGCACGTTGAGTGGTAACAAGGTGGCAGACTAGGTGGCGAACACACGGCATCGAGGTGGCAGCTAGGGACGTGGCGGCGACGGAGGGTGCTCCTCCACGATGAAGCATTTGTACTTGTCCATGTCGCCACTTGCCAGCGGCGAAGTCTCCATGTCACCAGCCTGCAACTTTGGTTGTTCTTCCTTGATGATGCAGCAATATTCGTCTATTACCCAATTCATTTGCGGAGCCTCGCTTACTTCCTTCCTTATGCAACTAGTCTGCTGCTCTTGGCTCTGCTCCTCTACGCCCTAAAGACTCATCTGAGCCAGTTTTGGCTTGGCTCTAGTTTGGCTACTCCCCGCTATGGTGCATCTGCCACCAGCAATGTTCGAGAGCCCCATTGCTCCTTGTTCCTCAATTGCCTTGAGTCTTCCTCCAACCTCGGAGTCTTATGCCTCAAAATTTTGCTTTTCCTCATGAAAGATGATGGTGATGGTTGCAGTGATGAGGGGCTTGTTCAGGGCGGAGCAGAAGGTGAATTGGGCATTCTAGGAATGCAGCTGAGGAGCGGGTGGAGTGCTTATGGGAGATGGGCCTGAAGTGGAGGGGAAGATGTTGGGAGGCGTAGCAAAGGCCACCGAGTGGAAGCAACCTCTTCCACTGCGTGTAGTTGGGTAACGACCGGTGTTCTCCCCAGCCAGAGAGGAAGTGGTCTCCGAAGCAGAGGAGCGCTGGGAGCGACTCAGGCTCCCTCGGTTCCCACCTCTATGGCTACGCATCCTATGTCGCACCATGTTGTTTGCAATTGGAGGCGAGTTTCGTTCAGAATTGGGCACAATGGGATGCAACGTCGTAGTGGAGCTAGCAGGCAATTCAACAGAGGGATGAACAACTAGGGCTGAAGGGATGATAAATTGAAAATTTAGGTTGTGGCTAAAGTAGATGTCCGAGCCAAAATCAATACAGCAATAAAGATTACAGTGTCTCCCAGTGGTTGTGCGGGAGCTGGGTGCTATCACTGCATGAGGGCAGAGGCATTACAGGGGCTGAGGTTGAAGGGGAGGATTGGCAGGAGAAAAGGTGGTATTTTCCCAAGAGTTCTTGGTTACCTTTAGCCGAGGTTGATGGCGGTTAATAGAATGGTGGCAACACTCATTTGAGGTGAATTTATGGCGATGGTTAATGCCATTTTTGGACCACTGTGCCGCCCTGTGGGAGGCCATGTGGTCTCGCCACACGCCAACCTAGTTGGCAACAACCTCACCATCCTTCATTATCACACACATCTGGGAGTTGGGCATCCTTGTGCACCAGGTCAGTGCAAGCTTGCAATTGAGTTTGGTCATTTAGAATGTTGAGTGTGCTAGAATGTAAGACTTGATCCTGTTCCACCCCAATGTTTTCTAGGAGATCTGCTACCTTATTATTGTCCCTTTTGACATGAGTAAATGTGGTTGCTCTCTTATTTTTCATCCATTGCTCTCTTAGTTCAAGCCTGGCCACTAATCTCCAGCTTTTGGCGACTCTCGAAGCAATGCTTCCTTGTTGTATTTGAGTGACCATATTGATTAGAATTTGGGAGTCCCCCTCTATTATAATGGGATGAAAATTATGTTGGTGAGCTAATTTCATACCTTGCCATAATCCTTCCAGTTCTACGGAGTTATTCGTGTCCCATCTAGTGGAGCCGAAGTAAATTAGCAGGGGTTGGCCTTCATGGTCTCTGAATATGCCACCATGTCCTACTTTGCTGGGTTGCCCTTGGAGGCACCATCAAAATTTAACTTAATCATCTTTTGTGGGGGGGGAAATCCAATGTGAGAGTTGCTTGGTGATAGTGCTTGGTCTTTTGGGATCCGATTGTGCCTGCTAGAGCTTGAGGTTCTAATTTTCCCATATGCTTTGTTCCTGTGTCTGGGTGGGAAAGTCCTCAGCACTCCACTGTTGGAGAGCTAGAGTTTCTTGAAGATTCTGACATAGGTTGGTCCATATGATCTCTAAAGCAGTTTTTTGGTTTTTGAAAATTCGCTTGTTTCGTTCCTTCCAAATTGTCCAGAAAAGGAAGCCCGACAGAATTGTCCATAGCTTATTGAGAATTTTGTTGTTATAGGGCTCTAGAGTCCAGTTGCGGATGGTGCCTTTTATATCCCCTAGAAGTCTGCATGGTCACTGACATTTGAAAGTGAGTTTTTCCCATAGTTGGTTAGCCATGTGGTAGGAGTCCATGAGGTGCTAAATAGTTTCTTCATGATTTTGACAGTTGGGACAATAGGATGGCCCCTGAAACCCTCTTTTGATTAAGTTGTCCCAAGTGAGAATTCTTTGGTGATATAGTAGCCAGGTGAAAGTGGAAATTTTTGGCCAAACCCCTGTAGTCCATATTCGATTCCAAGCATGATCAACTGGTTCATGTGTTTGGAGCATCAGCTGGTATGCTTCTTTGGTGGTGTATATTCCTTTTGGTGTATATCCCCATCTTAGAAAATATTTTCCAGTATTGAATCTAATTCTTCTCTTGGTGAGTTCTTTGTGTAGCTCCAAGTTATAAGCTTCCATTTCTTGCTGTGTTATCTTAGCAGAAGTTTTCCATTGCCTGAAGCCCTGAGTGGTACTATGAGTCCAGAATTGTGCTACATTTTCCGCCTGGTTGATGTTGTTTCCATTGTGATTTGTTGCCATGAATTCGTCCAGAAGCGTGTTGTTCTCCCATCCCGTATCTCCCAAAAGCTATTTTGTTGGATGATCTCTCTGTGTTGTTTTGCCGCATTCCAGATTAGGGATCTTGTGGTCGTGGTAATTATTCTTATTAACTATTGTTGTGGTTGATTGTTTACATATTTTTCAATCCAGAGTTGTGCCCAGGGCTTCTATGGGCTTGAGACCCATTTCCACCAAATTCATGCTCCCATTAATGTGTTGCTATGTTGCGGGTCACGTAAGCCTAGACCTGATCCAGGTGGATGTTGGTGGCCACCCACCTATCCCATTTGGACCCCCACAATTGTCTCTTTCAGTCTTTTCAGTTTCCTTATTTATAGCACAGTTTACTATTTTTAGCAGTTTTTCGGGTCCTAAACTTCCGGAGCCGTTTTGAGGCCCTAAACGACTTTTTTGGGAAATCTACCGCCAGTGGTTTTTTTGTCTAAAAAATGTCTTTTCTGTCGTAGTCCTCGGAGAGATCTCTCCAACAGGCTATCATGCACATCAAACAGAGATAATACGACCAATTCGCGACCCCGGGAAGTTGATGTACCAACTTACCCAAAAACGGGGCCCACAATTTGGCGTTTCATCTTCTAGGGTTAGGTTTTGGAATGTGAAGGGTTTTCCATTGTTTCTCAACAATAAATAGGCCTTCGAGCCTCATTGTAAACAGTTAAGAGGCATGTAGCCACACATCTCTTCTCAGAGATAAGCTACCATCGCCCTAACTGGTTTATTTCCATTTCTGGTTGTAAGCATATTTCAGTATTTTCCATTAATGAAATGAAGTATTATTTCCGCTGCATCTTTGTGTATATGGTTATCTCGGTAATTTGTTGCATTCCTGTTTAATTCTGGATCAAGACCTCCCTGCTTTTTAGGTGTACAAACGGTGTCCCATTTTACTAATGCCCATTTTCTGTTTTGTCCTATGGATCCCCATAAGAAATTGCGTTGCAAAATTTTGATTTTCTTTAGCACCCATTTCGGCGTAGCAAGAACCAAGAAGAAACAAAGGGGCATAGATTGTAGGACTTCCTTTATTAGTATGAGCTTGCTTGCCATGTTGAGAGTTATGTATGTCCATGACTATAACCGACTTTCTATTTTCTCAATGAGTTGATGACAGGAAGCATGCTTTAAGGTTGAATCTATCAGTGGGGCACCTAAATAATGAGAAGGCAGTTTGGCTTGAGAGAATCTAATGATTCGGGCAATGATTCTTTGAGTGGCTATAGGAGTATGGAATAAGAATATTTGAGATTTGGTAGTATTTATAGTGGTTCCAGAGGCTTTTGAGAAGGTATCTAGAAGAGCTTTATAGGTTCGGGCTTCACTAACAGAGGGATGTCCAAAGAGCGTATTGTCATCAACAAAATGTTGATGTGTGATCACAGAGGTTCCATGTACTAAGATCCCTCTAAGGTCATGAGATTGAATGGCCTGCTTTATAAGACGACCTAGATCTTCAGTGATCATAATAAAGAGAAACGGAGATAAAGGGTCACCTTGACGGATTCCTCTAGAAGGGGAGTAGGGTTTAGAGGGGATCCCATTAACTAGAACGGAGCAGAGGGGGGAGGATATTAGAGTCATAAGCCATCTAACCCAGGTCAGGCTAAATGCGAAGGTAGTCAGCATCTGTTTTATATAGGTCCAGCTAAGCTTGTCAAAGGCTTTAGAGAGGTCGATTTTCAGAAGCATACCTGCCTGTTTGTTTCTTTTTAAAGAGTGGATGGTTTCATGAGTCAGAATAATGCCATCCAAGATTGGACGACCTTCTACATATCCAGATTGTTCTAGTGAAATGAGAATAGGGAGGAGCTATTTGAGGCGATTTGCAATTACTTTCAAGATAATTTTGTATATGACATTGCAAAGTGTAATGTGCCTTAAGTTCTTCGGAGTGCTTGGCTGCGCTTCTTTGGGAATAAGATCGATGAATGTCACATTGAGCGAGGGAAGTAGCCAATGCATAACTCGTGATTCTTCGACCACCTTCCAGACTTCTACTTTGATTAAGTCCCAGAAATGATGGTAAAAGTTAGAGGTGAAACCATCAAGTCCTGGCGCTTTCCCAACTTTCAATTGATTTGATGCCTTTTCTACCTCCGTAAGGGTGACCGGTCTTAGAAATAGCTGATTATGCTCCTCTCTTATGATTTTGGGAATATGCTAAAGTATTTCGTTGATTGTAGGCTATCTGTCTGTGGACGGCTCTTGATGTACTATTTTGAAGTGATTAGTGAGCTTTTTCTCAATATCTTCCTAGTTCTCCATTGTCTCCTTGTGGGTTTTGAATATGTGAGATGGTGTTATTCATTCTTCTTTGTATAGTTGTGCGATGAAAGAATTTGCTATTTCTTTCACCTTCTTTTAGCCATCTAATCCTTGACTTTTGTTTCCAGAGAAGTTCCTCTTGTTTCCTTCTTTCGTCTAATTGTGTTAGTAGAACTTGTTCATGTCTAGCTAGTTCCTCTATTCTGCCCCCTATGATAATCTTCTGTTGTAGCTCTTTCATACTTTGCTCAAGGACTTTTTGCTCTTGAAATATGTTGCCAAATGTAGTGTAATTCCAGGTTTTCATTTGCCTTTTAATGTGCTTCAGTCGCTACTGGAATTGATACATAATTGAGCCACCATTGGGAAGGAAGCTTTCCCACGCTGATTTGACCACTACTTTGAACTCAGGGTGGGTGAGCCAGAAAGCTTCAAATTTAAATGGTTCTCTGTTTGAACTTACTGGATTTTTCCATTGCAAGGAAATGGGCCAATGATCCGAGCGAGCCATGGGTAGTATGGAGGCGCATATATCACCACCTAAATGTACAAAGTTGTCTGAGATTAGATATCTATCCAACCTGGAAGAGATTTGTTGTGACCCTGCCCTTTTGTTATTCCATGTGTAAGTGCCATTATCAAATGTTAAGTCAATTAGCCTCTTGTTTTGAATGTGTTCTTTGAAGCTATTGCTTTCATTGTCCAACTTTCTTCTGCCTCCAAGCTTTTCCTTCAACCGCATGATCATGTTGAAGTCACCGCCTGTGATCCAGAGTGGATAAGTTCTTGTAGCATTGAGAATCTCCAATGTTTTTAGCAACGTGGTTTTTTTCATTCCAACTTGAGGGAAGTATACATTGGTCAAATGGCCATGTATGTTGGTTTCGATAAGGTGGAAAGTTGCTTGAATGAAATGGTGTGAAGCATGGAAGTCTGTTAGGGAGACATGCTGAGTGTTCCATGCTATGGCAAGCCCTCCCGAGGCACCTGTTGCATCTACTATCATAGTTTGACATCCTGCCCAAGCTTTAGATAATATGGAAGCTAAGGTACTAGTGCTACATTTTGTTTCCTACATGAATACGATGTGTGGTTGTTCTTGCTGAAGCATGTCCTTTAACATTCTGTATTTCCCGGGACCATTAAGTCCTCTTACATTCCATGAGATGAGCTTCATCGTTGACCTGTAGGTAGGGAGTAGTAGTATTTAGTCAACTTGGAGCACCTTCCAGATTCCACTATCATTTCCCTAATTAGAATGGTGTTGTAGATCTGTCTTTCTCCCTCTTTTCTTCCCATCTTTGATGATATGTTTCCCATCCCATTTACCTCCTTGTTGTATTCCCAATGTGTTGTGCTGATGCACTCTTGATAGCACTACTTCCAAATTTTCAAGTTGCCCATCCAGTATTGTGTCAAACTCTTTCCTCTTACAATCTTGTTCTAGACTAAAAATGTCTATGTCACCTAGATCAAAGCTTTCAGGTTCTTCTTCCATTAAACTTTTTTGACTGATATCCTCCATATTGGGTAATGGCTGAGGAGGGTCTGTCAGTATATTATCAATGTCCATTACTTTGTCAGACCAGAGGGCCTTGTTATTAGCATGGTTGTGGATGGGTTGCGTGGCTGATGCATGTAGATCAAAGGTATTAACTTTTGATGGTTGACTGGTTTTATTATGAATAGGCATGGAGGAAAGATTGGTGGATGGAGTAGAGGTTATCTCTGTTGTTGCAGGGGGATCTGATTCAGGCATATCTAGGTTTGCCAAAATATCAAAGCTGTTGCTTGAGGATAGCACATCTGATGATAGAGTAACCTTTTCTAGTGTTGTGGGTAGTTTTTTGGAATGCTTCTTTCTGTTGGCCACTTTGGTGAACCCTTCTGGGTTAGACTTACCTCCATTTTTTGTGGGTTCAAGAGGAGCGTTTAGGGGATAGTCACTAAATAGGTGTCCATGGGCATGGCAACTCCTGCATCTGAAGGGTACATGTTCATAATCTATGGGTTGTATCCATTCAAAGTCATCACAGAGGAGACTTACCGAGTTCGTGGGTGCCTTGCCCAGCTTCATGTATACGCAAATACGAGCATAGGAGGTGTACCTGCGAAGCTTTGTTTCCTCTGCTGCCTTTATGAACTCGCCTAATCCATTGCCAATGGCTTTAAGTGATTCTTCATCCCAGTATTCCAGTGGCAGAGAGTACATGCGGATCCAGACTGGCGCCCAACTAAAGTCTTCCTTATGGGTTAAATCTTTCTACCCAGTCACACAGACAAAGACCTGTTGCAATGAAGAAATAGGGTCGTCCATCTATGACATGATTTCTGTCTTCAAGGCAGTTAAAGATAACTGTGAAGAAGCCTTTGGGGCCTAGCTGTAGGGTAACATGTCCTTTGGGCTTCCACTTTGAGGTTATCCAGCCTTGCAGAGCTTTTCCAATTGGCCAATAACCTATAAATTTACCTATCAGGGCATGGTCTCTCATGTATTGTATTTGCACATTGATCCTATGATTGGGGAGCTCAATCTTAGGCCGTTCTGTAGCAATGGGCTTGCAAGTGGACAATGATGCTTTCTTTGGTTTCTCAGATGCTGCAGATTTATCTCCTTTTTCGTTTTCTAGATCATTTTGTGTGTTCTTCTCCTGCTGTTGTGCAAGCCATACCTCTGGCATCTCTACATTCTCAGTTCTGCCTTCAAGTGGGTCTTTATTGTTGCAGTCTTTTGGGGGAGGCGCTGATGCCTCCCCCATCGGAATATTCATTGTTTTTAGCTTCCAGAAGCATAGAACTTGAACTGGCAACAGTCCGGCTTGGAACTGAGAGGCTGCTTACTTTGTCTCTGCACCGTGTAAGGGTTTGTCAGAAATCCTAGCCCGCCATTTTCCTTCAGCTTCCTCCTTGGGTCAAAATGGACAATCAATGTTACTTAACAAATGGAAGTTCAATTTCTCTATCACTTAAGGAATGAAAGTGCAATTGAATTGATCTAACAAACCCTTGGAGATGATCCATAAGTAGGATGTAGGAAGAGATAAGTAGGATGAGAGGTTTGGCTATTGGACAATCTAACTATAGAAATCGATTGAAGGATCACACTTGACTTAGAGAATTGTTGTATTTCTAGATTAG
Organism: Pinus taeda; assembly: GCA_000404065.3. NCBI lineage: Eukaryota > Viridiplantae > Streptophyta > Pinopsida > Pinales > Pinaceae > Pinus > Pinus taeda. The sequence continues at coordinate 32,796 of APFE030205484.1, read as the reverse complement.
AAGGAATTTTGTTATGAAAAGGATAAGCCTTAATTTTTTTACCAAGTATAATATGCATCGTGTAATGCAACTTTGTGTAGAGTCCCAAAATATGTCCATGTTTAGAATTGAAAATACTCACTACATGACATTCTCTTAAATTTCATAATATATGGAGTTTATTCCAAATGGAGGATTTCCTTAAAATTACATATATACTATAAGGTGCATTTTTATGAGATTCATAATATATTCCTTATTTTATTAAATACTTACTAAAATTTGAATCTAATTTAAAATATTCGATAGACATAGACAATTTTTATAACAAAAATTGTAATATAGACACATTGAACAATTTCAACTTGCCAATTAAAAAATAAATCATGTTTATTTTATTAAATACTTACTAAAATTTGAATCTAATTTATAATATTCGATAGACATAGACAATTTTTATAACAAAAATTGTAATATAGACACATTGAACAGTTTAAATCATGTTTATATATTTTTCTTTGCATACACTCACTTTCATAGATAATATCTACATATAATAAATATTAAATATGTTAAATATGATATAATATTTAATTTTAAAATTGATCACAATTTTACTAATATGTTTTTTTGTTTGATAGTTTTTTTTTTTACTTGTGGAACTAGCTATGAGCTAAGAAATCATGGCCCAAAGACATTTAAGCCATCAAAATCATGCGCAAAGAGCACTTAAGATTTAGTCACACCTAATGATAACAAGCTAAATTTTTTTTATCCACGTAACTTTCAATTAACTATTTTCAAATAAAAAATACCTTACTAAAATACCC
>APFE030205484.1:14974-28516 GCA_000404065.3 Pinus taeda | reverse complement strand
TTTTTTTTTCCTCGTTCTTTTGAATTATTAGTTTTATTTTTCTTTCATTTCTTTTTAAATGAGTAAGATGCATGTCTAGTATTTATTAGTTTTATCTTTCTTTTATTTCTTTGTAAATGAGTTAGATGCATGTCTAGTATTTTAACTTTTTAAAACTATTTATTGATGATGATGATGGTGGTGGTGGTTAACGTCTACTGTGACCAAACTTTAACTTTTTAAAACTATTTATTGATGATGATGATGGTGGTGGTGGTTAACATCTACTGAGACCAAACTTTGGTCTATTGAACCTAAAGAAACGAATTATTTAGTTTGATTTAAGATTTTATTCCTATGCTCAAAAAACTTGGAGAGAAGCTTCCCCAACTCACTATAATTTTGACATCCTAAAAGGTTAGGAAGGTCAATATTGTAACAAAGATTTTGAAAGTGAGATCTAATTTTAAATAGTTCTCTTTTCATTACCACTTCTCATATTATAATCCCTTTTTAATACCCATTTTAATAATTTCATTGCTTAAAATTACATCATATATTCATATTTTTATAAAATTGTGTACGTTTAAATAAATTTATTTTATTTATAAATATGATTTTTTCACTTTCATTTCTCATTAAAAGTATAATAAATATTTAAGTTAAATATAAATTAATATAATTAATAATCTAACGAAAGTGATAATTTAAACAATAATGTAAACAACTTGATATCACAATGTCAATGTGCAATGATCATGTTAAAACATAATAATACTCAATAATAGGTTTTCATAACATGTTGATTTTATGAGAGATAACATTCTTTAAGTAGAAAGAAGTCTATGGGCATGATATATAGAGGTGTGGTGAAAGATTCTCATGGTTGTAAGAGTATCATGAATTCAATTTTAATCTTGATGTACAAAGTTAAGAGGACCCAAATGGAATAATAATTTATTAGCAATAAATAAAATTTCAAACTATTTTACATTGAGATTCAAATTAATGTATTTATGCAACTCCATTTCTAAATACTCTTTATTGAACATATATTTTAAATATTTTATTTTCTTACCATTTTACTATTTCCCTAATATTTATTTAGTTATTTTAGAAATCATAAATATATAGTAAATACATTTTTTTATTTTTTAAAATTAAAATTGATCCAAAATATACAACCTTGACAACTCAATAAAACACCTACATTCTTATTATAAGTAACCAAGTTCCAATGATAATAATTTACATAAAAGAAAGAATAAAACTAAATAAAATAGCCTTTTCAACCAACAAGGATTGGCTCTCCAATGCAAATTGGAGCAAAACCAAGCCTGGCTAGTATGTAAACAGTTTTCAAAACTTATCCAAAATATACAACCTTGACACCTCATTACAACACCTACATTTTAAGTACCAAAGTTCCATTAATAATAATTTACATGGAAGAGTGAATAAAATAATTTTTTCAACCAACAAACATTGGCTCTCCAAGGCAAATTGCAGCAAAACCAAGCCTTGCTAGTATGTACACAGGGTTCAAAACTTATGCTCCTTATTGAGGGGAGTTGAGCCCTCTACTACCAACATTGCTAATCATGATGAACAAGGATGTGTTGTAAATAAAAAAATGATTAAGAGAAGTAATAAAATAAAATATGTGTGGGGAACAAAGAAGCTCCCCAATTAGAACGACAAGTCATGGCATATATGTTGTTGGATGCTATAATTTCTACTTTTAAGGCATCAATCCCTATGCAAATATAAATATAAATGCAAATGCAAATGCATCTCCCCTCCTTTGGAAATAATAATAAATTGGGAGGGGAATTTTCTTTTTCACATCTTTTAAAAGTGACATGTAGTTGTTTATTTACCTTGTTATTAATTGCAGGTTGCAGTTTCATTCTTTTCCACATGGGGAGGACATGTGGTTGGTACAGTTTTTGGTTGTGGGTGTGTTTTCAACTAAATGGGTTACACGTAATTGCTGCAGGGTTTGGGTTATATAAGCATCTTTGATGGTCACTAAACCCGTAGGGAAAATGACGTTGGGGAGACTTTGATGGTTAAAAAGGGGACCATTGAGTTATCTTGGTGTGGTCATAATTACATGGACCATGGTATTGTCCAACTCCATGGAGCATCCATCATTCTCTGTAATAATTTATATTGCTTTGGCAATAAAAGATTAGGTGGCCACGGGAAAAAGAAGCGCACACGACAGAATACGAGACACAGGCTCTGAAATCCACCCTGTTTTGAGGGAGACGACCCGAGGTTGCCAACATATTTAATTTGGTAAGAGAAACTAATGATTCGCTGTTCAAGGCTGCAACAACCCTATTATTTTTTGCGCGGAGGAGCTGTAAATATTGAGCGCATGCCTTCGGCTTACGGGGTGGGGCCGCGCAGCCCGGATACAGGCCGGCATTGAAGGCTTGAAAAAGTCGGATGACGTAAGGATAACCTGGGAGGGAGGGGACGTGGCGGGTTAATGAGTAAAGGAGAGCTCATTTCGTGGGAGCTGGCCGTTCCGGGAAAGTGAGAGAAATATTTTATGACCGCCTGGGCTTCCAACCGCAGACTTATGGAAAGCGAGACCAGTGGTGTTGCACATGAGCCGAGCTGTAATGTGGGTTTTAAATGGGAAAAAGTCGCCGCGGTAACCGTGTTCCGACACGTTGAATTTTGCCGACGGACGTAGATGCCTGGCCGTTGAGGTGGTGGGATCCGCGATAATCGGCCGGCACGTTCAAGAGGCTGCGATGGGGTCCGTTGTACAGCTGGGTGTGGGGTCATGGGTCAGTTATGGTGCGGCCGCCGGCAAGTGCACGAACGGGGCCGGACCGTAGGTTCTGTATGCCTGCCCGGGGGGCCGCCCTCGTGCACGGCTTTGGTGTTTAACTTGTTCCGGGTCCGAGGCTTTTAGGCAGCGGTTCTGTGTGTATTTATTAAATTTTGTTTGTTTCTTTGCCACCTGGCCGTTTGGACAGCCTCTTTCCTTCCCCTTTCCACCCTCTCACTTTCATTGCTGTTAACTATTATTAGCTTCCCAAGTACTCCGTCTGACAGCGCAGCATCTCATCCCATCGCATCGCATCTCATCTCCTTTACCTCCTTCCGCCTGGAATCCTTCCCTCTCCTCATATACATGTCCATGTCTATCATGTTACCTGTACTCACTGCCTTGGCTTCACTTCACTCATAGGGGTGGACGAAAGGAAGAGGGGGTCAGGGTCAGGGTCCGGGTCGCTTTTCCAGTTGTCCTCTCTTTTTCAATCCCGACCTGGACTTGTACCCGCTGTGTCGATCATTTACATTCTCCCTCTTAATTTTTTCACAGAGCGGATTGAACTGAAAATAAAATGAAAATGAATGCTTTTTTTCCACCCATGTGATAATGGTGGACTGGACGACTCTCCCTCCACGCTCAGCCCCTGGGAAAGTGTCAATGGCGTGGTGCGCGTGTAAGAGAAGGTACTGAACGAACGACATCGTCCAGCCCGCCACTCCCCGGATATCGAAATCACGACCTTTTTGTCAACTAACGGCTGTTGAAAGAATGCAGCAGCCGCAGCTGCCATCAGCGAGTGGACAGTATGGTGTGCCCGAGGTTCCTCAGTTCGTCGGAGGCCGTTCTTCTCACGGTCACATGCTCGGGATCTCTCACGACATGCCGCACCACGAACCACCGCAATCACAGCACTTGCAGCAACAGCTTTTGCAGCAGTCTCATTCTCAGCCCCCGCAGCAGCAGCAGCAGAGTGTTAATCTGCAGGTTAAAACGGATTCTTTAACCGAGATCCAGTCCTCGGCTGCCACCAGACCGCCTCCGCGTACTACCGATGGCTTTGAACAGATGGTGCCGAACAGCGCTTTCGGTGACGACGAGGCGCTTGCAGCGGCTGAAGATGGAGATAGAGGGGCGGTCGGCAGCCGCTGGCCCAGACAGGAAACCCTCGCTCTTCTTAAAATCCGATCCGAGATGGACGCTTCGTTTAGGGACGCTAGCCTCAAAGGGCCTCTATGGGAAGAAATTTCACGGTATGGATGCAACCCATTTCCCCATTCTTTCAGTTCCGCTGTTTAAATTGTGGTTCGAAATTGAGAATTGACAATGTCAAGGGTTCGAATCTCAGCAGATCTAAAACACAGTTATTGTCTAATTGCTCTTCCAAAGCAGGTTATTAAGAGGGATACGCCATTCCAGTCTCCCCCATCTCATTTTTCTCTGAATCTGCAAGAAAAACAAAGTCGACTGTCCAATACCTAAAAATTTCTTTAGAAGCCAAATCAGACTGTATTTCATCAAAATATCCTGACGGCAAAGAATTTTTAATCCAGCACAGAGCGACAAAGATCAAGGATTACAACCTATATAATTCTGGGCAATCTTTAGCTATCCCCCCGATCTGTGGCTGGATTCGCACAGACAGTGGATTACAGTCAATTTCAACAATAGTGTAATTAACTGATAAGTCTTTTCCCGCACCAGTAGTGAAATCGGGACTTCAATAAGCCTTGTCACGACTCCATTATCACTACAACGTGTTCGTTTTAGTTGAATTCCAGCTCAATTTCCTATAACCTAGCTTGCGAGATGAACTCCAGCTCAATTTCCTATAACCTAGCCTGCGAGATGAATTCCAGCTCAATTTCCTATAACCTACCCTAGCCAGCAATAAAATTCATTATCAGCAGAACTTGACAACTCCCCATTCCCTTTTTTTTTCGATATTTTTTCTATCTAATCATGTTCAAATTTTAAAGCTTCCGATTTTTTTTGTTTGCTTTTCATCTAATCCTGTGTAACAGACGGATCAAAGTGAAATTTCTTCAATTTTCTGAATCTCAATGATTGAGCTTGTTCTCTTCAAATTCAGACTCGGATTTAAAAATTTCAGTACGTATTATGCTTTAAGAATTTCCTACTCTTTTCTGTGAACTTAAATCTTCGGATTTACTCCCATTTATTCATGTCTAATGTACAGATCAAAGTTCAACTTCTTCAATTTTCTGAATCTCAATGATTGTTCTTGTTTTCTCCAATTTGATTGTCGCAGACAGAAATTTTGACTTGATCTACAAAATTTTCTGATTTCTGTGGCTTATATTAAGAGCTATTTAAATATAAACAAAGCGTAGATAATGATGTGATTCTGTAGGTTGGATATTATGAAGCTAAGTATAGGATGTGGACAGGGATATTTTATGGTGACAAATCTGCTGATCTTCTTGCATTATTGAACCTGGTCAGGAAGCTCGCAGACCTAGGTTATCAGAGGAGTGCCAAGAAATGCAAAGAAAAGTTCGAAAACGTTCAGAAGTATTATAAACGAACTAAAGACGGAAGAGCTGGCCGGCAGGATGGTAAAAGCTATAGATTCTTCAGCCAGCTGGAAGCTCTCCATAATCATCATAATAACAACAGCAATAATAATCTTCACAACAGCAGCAGCATTGGCAATAACACTAATAATGCAAGAAACAATCACAGCCATGCACTGAGCAGCGGGGCCGGAGCACCAGTCAGGCCACAGCCTCCCGCTCCTACTGTGCTCACCAGCAATGATATTGCCGGTGCCGGTGCCAGTGCCACTGCCGGAGAATTGAACAGAAATAGCGGCGCCGCTACTAATGCCATTGTATTGAAGCAAAGCGCAGATTATAGTGCCGGTAATTTAAGTTTCTCGTCCGAATCGTCGGAGGACGAAGAATTTGATGAACAGACGGACAGTCGGAAAAGAAAGCGGGGCTCCAGCACCACAGAGAAAATGATGCTGTTTTTCGAGCAATTGATAAAGCAAGTAATGGAGAGGCAGGAGAGCATGCAGCAGAAGTTTCTGGAAACTATAGAGAAACGCGAGCAAGACAGAATGATCCGCGAGGAGGCTTGGAAAAGGCAAGAAATGGCGCGATTGAACAGAGAACATGAGATTATGGCCCAGGAACGAGCCCTTGCGGCTTCCAGAGATACTGCATTCATTGCATTCTTTCAGAAAATTACAGGTCAGAATTTCCAGGCTCCTGTTATGGCTCCTGTCATGGCTCCTGTGGCACAGTCGACAACGACTATCAATAATACTGTGCCATTGCCGACTCACGAAACGCATCCAGCCCGGGATGTTGTTACTCCTCATCATCAGCGGGATACTACTCAAGATGTCAATGTCGACCAAACGGAATTGACCTTTGATCCCAACAGCAGCAGGTGGCCCAAGCCTGAAGTTCATGCACTGATAAAGCTGAGAACCGGACTGGAGCCCAGATACCAAGACGCCGGGCCCAAAGGCCCGCTGTGGGAAGAAATCTCCGCTGGAATGGCCCGCCTCGGCTACAGCCGCAGCTCCAAGAGGTGCAAGGAGAAATGGGAAAATATCAACAAATACTACAAGAAAGTTAAAGAAAGCAACAAGAAACGGCCGGAAGATGCAAAGACTTGTCCTTATTTTCACCAGCTGGAACAATTATACAAGAAAAAGATCTTCGGTAATGCAGCCAAGCAAGAACACCCGAACCAGGAGGACGCCCGCATCGAGCAATTACCCGGCGGAAACAACAACAATAGCGACAGAAACGAGCGCCAAAGCAGAGACGGCATCCTGGTCATTGTGCCGCCTCCAGGATCGTCATCGGACGCAAAGAACAGCAATGCAAACCCTAACAATAACGGTCCACCGATTCCTTCGAGCAGCGGAGCAATGCAGGCAACGTTCTTTACAAGCCCGGAGAATGGAACCGGCGCCGATCAGCGAGCTCTGAAGAAGGTAAAGATTACGCTGCAGAATTAAAATATTTTTGGCAATCTCTATTCTGAAACCATTTAATTCTAATGATTTTAAGTGATCTCATGAATTGAAGCCAGAAGGCCTTGTGATGGACGTGATGGACATGGACGACATGCGGTCCGCGCCGCAGCATCAACAGCAATCCGTTGTAGACGATTACGATGATGATAAAATGGACACAGAAGAAGAAGAAGAAGACAGCGACAATAACAGCGAGCAAGAACATCATAATATTATTCCTATTCCTACTATAGCCACTACTCACGACAGGCAGCCGACGACGGTGGTCGATCATCTGCCGTTTGCCGAGTTTGTTCACGAGAGCCGAACGAGCACTACAGCCGCCGCCACAGCTGCCAGTTCCTTCATGGCCATGGTCCACCGCTTCGCTACAACCGAAGCTCCCGAGTTCAAAACCTCTAAAGCATAAACCGCCGCCTAAGATTATAAATTATCATCACCAGCGGCAGCAGACTGAGCTTGTGTACCATATGTACCATTAGCAGAGGTTTACGTTTAAGGTTGGGATGGGATTATAGCCATGAAGGAATTTCATCTTTATTGTCATCAAGCAAATAACCCTAATAAATTTGCGCTGCCATTGTTGCAGGTACTGTTACAGGGAATTAGTTTTTTTGGTTAGCATATTTATTTATTTATTTATTTGTGGAATAAAATCTGATGTGTGAAAGGCCGTTTCGGCTGCTGCAATCGACAAAATCGAATTATAAGTGATGCAGTGGGCATATGGCCCTCTGACTTCATCTCTCTGTGGACTGTATAGACAGAGAGCTGGTAGGCCTCTCATATTTTCCTTCTGTAATCTTATTGACTTCATTATGAACCCAAAAACAAAATCCAGCTGTGTTGCACCGTCGAGTTTTACCACTTGTAAAGAATCTTTCCATTATTTTATTAACCGCGTCTTTCTGCCATAGAGCCTGACACTGGCCAAACTGGTTCATGTTCTTTATTGTCGTGAATGAATATATATACATTGTGTATATATACATATATTGTGGGAATCTATCCATTCGCCTGTAATTCAACTAAAACAGTATTTATTTTGAAGTTTGTTGGCGATTTATTTTCTGGTTTCTTGAAATTGAGTGCAGTTAGGCCGATTAAATTATAAAGAATCTCGTGCCGCGATAACGACAAAACGCAGTGCCATGGATGGACGATGACGACTTACCAGTAAATGTCGTGTTTTTGAACCATTCATTCAATTATTTGTAGGCGGCGCCTGCCAGATTGTCTCCACATGATCCAAGAGATCGGATTAGCAAGACAAATCAATAATAATATAATATAATAAATATATTCTTGAGGAGCCTTGCGATTGAATCAAATTGATAAGCTTGAAAGATTCGTTTTCTCACCAAATTCTTAATTCAGATTAATTAGAAATATTTTATTGTTCGATTATATTGACGAATCTTTATAGGTTTTTGCGTGCTTGCTCGCATATCGAGTACCAAACAGCGTCGTCGAGTGACGCGGCAGCCTGTATTAGATGTCGGTGTACTTCTCAATGACCCTCACCCTGCATTTGCATGAGATAGTAAGTAAGATTGTACTCCTTGGCCTGTAATGTGTTAGATGTCGGATTGTACTTCTCAATTGTAAGTCCACGTATTACCTGGTATTGTCGCTGGTTGTTCTTAGACAACTATTTTGGTGATGGTAAAACCTAGACAAATGGTTAAAGCTTAGGTTGTTTTTTACTCTTTTATAAAGATTAAATAATATGTATATATATATTCCCTTAAATTTTGTGTTATTTGCTTTAAACTTTGATTCATGATAAAACAAAACTCAGAGGAACCCCTACTCCCTCAGCTTTCTTATATGCCATTTTAGCTCAAACACATGGATGGATGATAACATTGTGTTGAGAGATGATAACATGGATGGATGATAATATTGTGTGGAGAGATGATAACATTGTTATGTAATGATGATTAAAAACAATGTGTAATTATCATGATTATTTATGTTAGGTTGGAAAGGTATTTTTTTTTATAGGTAGAGTTGAGTAAGAGTTTTTAAATTATTAGGTTAGGTTTAAGTTATTTTGGATTTTTAGAGTTTCTTTTCTTTTTTAAGAATTACTATTTTATGGTTTAATGGTATGTTGTATGAGATGGTATTATATTTTAGTTTTAATTTAACATAGTTTATATATATTATATAATAATATATTTTGAGTATTAATATTAATATATATTTTTATATATTATAATAATAATGAATTATTACAATATTATATGAATATAAATATTTAGAGTAGGATGCAATTTGTTTTTGTTTCTTATTATTTGAAAAAGTAGCACATGTATTTTACATTGTGAATTCTCATGTCAACTCAATTTTAATTAATTTGTTAATTTTATATCACTAAAAATGTTAATACGCTCTCATCCATAAGCAAAGGATAACTTTAGATTACTAGTTATTTGCGTGATAACTTAAAAGGTTTGCAACTATGCATTAGTTGAGGTATATGGCTTGAACACAAGACAACTATCTTTCAAGATAAACCTCTAGTTTCTCTTAAAGTCTCCTCTCAAAGCCTTGTAATCTTAGCCATGTGCCCCCCTCCTCATCTTCCATCCCTTCTCCTCCCGCCCATATTGAAATCCAATCTCACTGTCTATGGATTTTTTTCGATGGTGCCGCCAAAGGCTCCCCTTCTATTGGTGGAGTTCGGATGTTCTTTATCTCTCACCTTCCCATTCTCTCTCCTTTTCTTCCAATATTAGCTCGGCCTCAAATAACATGGTTGAACCTTTTTCTCTTTACACCATCATCCTTAAAAAATGTTTGTGCATCCATATTTATGGAGATTCACGTGTGGTCATTCAATGGATGAATAAAAAAGAAAAGCTTCAAACATTTACACTTCAACCACTCACGAAAAATGTACAAAGAAAAGTTTCTCATTTCTCACTTATCTCTCATGATCACATTTACAAGCTCCAAAATGAAGAAGCATAAAGACACTAAAAAACCAGTATGGATGTGGGCTGAGGCACATGCAAAGTCGCTAAAGATCAAAAAGGCTTCCAAACATAATTTGTTTTTGACCCTTCGGTCTGATCGAGACAAGCAACACATCTTTTTTTATGCACTATTTTTCAAACTCTACATCTATCCATATTTTTTTAGCACTTCTTTCCAAGCACTGGGAAGATATTTTATTTGCTACTTCTTATAGTCTCTTTATACAAATGGATTGATTACTTTATGATATTCTTATCAACAGTGTGCATGCAAACGAAAAAAGTTCCATAGGGAAATGATAAAACTAATTTGGGGACTCACTCTACGTGGGAAACACTTTTGTATAACTACTTTAGTTCAAGGTGTCAATTTTAAAGCACCTTTTTTTTGTGATATAGGTGTTGGTCATAAACAACACTAATAGTTTTTTCTAACATTGAGCTATCATATGATTGGTTAAAAGGTCACATGAATGCTTCAACATATACAAATGTAACCTCTTTATCTTCACGTAATGAAAGTTGCAAACTCTTTTCTCTGAAAAAAGAAGCTAATACAATAAGAATATAGGATCTCTTTAGGACCTACATAATATCAACCATCACCATTGAGTTGGCAAACTAATTTTATTTGGATAGGAAAAAAAAAAAAATTTTAAGGAATCCACAATATTGCAAACAAAACAAAAGATACATTATTGGAAACATAGTATTATAATGAAAAATAAATTTTGTTAATGAGTTGATAATGAAAACCAATATAATATAGATGACAATAGGGTACGTAGAATGATGCTTTTATTATCTAAGAACACTTGTGCTGATTATGTTTATCCACAAAATTCCCATAAGACAAAGAAACTATAATAATTCTAGAACTTTAATATGCAATAACAATAACCTAGCATGAAGCTTCATATGATACAAATCTATGTTCTAAAATAAAAACCTTACTAGGGTCATTTAACCTTTTATTTTATGCTCTATTTTAGGTCTCTATAATGTATTGGAAAAAATATTAGATTCAGAACATCCCAATTGTGTAAAGCCACTAAAAAATAGAGAGAAAAGGCCTTAAAACTTTTAATACTATGAGCATCTCTAAGATAGCCTTACATGGCCACATAGTTCACAACCTCATGGCAAACCAATGGTTAAAAATACATAATGGTGGCGTCTGCCAATGTGATAGTAATTTCTCATGACCTCTTTGTATCCTTTTATCAACAACACACTTATCAACTTTACATTAGATATTTACATTGTAAACTTTGATCATATGATATAAATGTCTATTATACTTATTTCTTCTCCAAGAAAACTAATATATTATAGGAACAACAAAGTTAACTACATCTTATACACAATGCCACCTAAAAGGTTAGGTTATTATTAATATTCATAGCTAATTTAACAAAGTCAAAATTAACAATGAGTATTAATCCCATAGAATACTTATCTAACATCTAAATTCTTCATAACATCTTAGCTATGCTATTATATTCATGGTCTTCCAATTTCATGAATTTGCAGCTAAAAATGCATTCAATTTGAGTGTTTCATCCAATTTTGTGCCTTCAAAAAATTCTTCACAATGATATTTAAAAATGCTCACTCAACTATGTCCTTTGTGTTCTTTGTCTACTTTCTAGTTAAAATCATTTCTAAAAAATATCCTTGCCTTCCGATTTGATGTTGTATGAGAAGTATTGTTGAACTTTTGAATTGTCCTCCTTTCGACAAACCCGTTTTCCTTTTTCCATATATTTTGTTACACATTTTTCACTTCATCTATGAATTACAAGTCATTAAGGTCATGCAAACCACAATAAAAAAGGTAATTATCAAATCTCATCTCAATGTCTATGTTTTATTTATGAAGTTGGTTTAAACTATCTTATAACTACCGAAAGATGCACATTTTGCAACTAACTGGAATTTATGCAGCCAAATCCTAAGTTCTACATGCTTGCATGAGTTATAAGACAAGTATGACACATGAATAATTGCCAAATCGTATCTACATGGACATCCACCTATTGGTCATATTTGGAAGCTCATGGGATGAGAAGATCTCATTGGTCAAAGTAGAAGTCAACGTGGCTATGTAATATTGGTTTTGATCAGAGTACCAAAGGACCGACTACCATCAAGAGAGTGTGGAAAATGTCAAGCAGACCAGATCTGGAAGTCTATAATCGTAGTTGATTACGTGTCAAATTTATCTGATGATTCACTCCTTCACTAGTGAACCATGAGAGTGAATTTCCTATTTTGATTTAAAAACTTAGATGTAAAACTCATAACTTATTTATCAACATTAATTTTGTAAGTTGATAATTCATAAGACATTATAAAATGCTTCATTCTAGAAGCGAAAGGGAGTTAAGTATTAATTCATTTTAGATTTTTGTTATTATTCTCTAGAGAAAAATCTATTTTAAGTAATGCAAACACTCTGTTTCATGGCACAATTGTGACTATCGTGACAAGTCAAATCTCATGATATGAATTCCTAGTATCTCACACTCACCAGGAGGGCCCCTGTGGAGTTGTGAGAGATAGTATAGTTATTTCTTTTGATCATTTTTATTCCGTTCTTCAAACTTTACAATTATATTAACATTTTCTTCAGTTCAACTCTTTAAATAATTAGATGTCTTAGAGGCTCTATTTTCAATTCCAATTTTTCTTACTTGTCTTTGGTTCACAATAGGTCGAGCACTTGACAGTAAAACAAAAACTCCAAAAACATTTTCTTTATGCTTAGTCTCAGATTTATACTTTAGATGCTATGATTAGTTCTTCTTATGAATGTGCACATCAGTAATCTTTAAAGGCTTTTGCATTTGAAATCATGTCAACCATTCATTGCTTTTCAATCACTTATTTCTAGAATAGTTTAATTTCCAAGTTTTATAGAATAGTTCTTCTCTCAATTGGATAGATATATTTCCTTTCCAATACTTTAGTATAGACTTATTTCAGGTTTCAATAGATCATATTAGAATAGAACTATTTCAAAAGCTTTCTAGAATAAATTTCCCTTTTCAAGTCAATTAGATTAGATTTCCTTTTATTGCTCAATAGAATATATTTACATCTCTTGTTCAATAGAATAGATTTCCTTTCCAGGTTCAATATAATAGATTTCAATTTCTATTCACTAGAGTAGTTCTCATTTCCTTGAGCAACAACATAGCTTACATTGAAGTTTGAAATGACCTTTTAAATAGAATATGTGTGTATGCTTAATGAGACCTAGTCTAGATTTGATTTTCATTTGTAATTAGTTTAATCTTATTTAAATTAAAATACGTGTCCTAGCATGTATGGTGCACGTACAATTCAAAAGTTCACAAACCCTGGTGTTATCGGAAAATCTAGTGTCCACTCGGAGCTCCTAGTCCCACTAAGACTGGTAGCTATCTTAGAAACAAACAAACTAAAACTACTTTCGCTTTCCTTTATGAGAAATAGATAAGAGGGGAACAAAGGACACCAACCTCAGTCTTGCGCTTGGTTCCTTGCTTGGTTCCTCTCCTTTTTTATAGATCTTTGCCTCTTCTTCTTCGTCTACCCAGCTTCAAAGAGCACCTGTGGAATCAAAGCAACATAATACTATCGAAGAACAAAGATCTACAATCATAAGCAATACATGACCAGATATGTATTGACCACACAAATGCATATATCATCAAACATACAAGAATGTGGAGGAAAACTTGAATAGATTTATAATATCAGAATAGAAAGAGGATTAC
>APFE030205484.1:0-13402 GCA_000404065.3 Pinus taeda | reverse complement strand
ATCGAAGGCCATTGATGTAAACCTGTCGCCGAAAGTGAGAAACTTGCCATTGAGGCATGCAAGCTTCAAAGTACTGAAAGGGGTTGTTCCTAGGTCGACTTCTTGGATAATGAGCTAATGTCGACAAGAAGTGACCCGTCGTAGGTGGGCCTTAATGAATCCCACATCTATGACATAGAATGGAGCAAATGATTTTGGAGGTGAAAACGATCTGATGATATAAGGTTCAGGGTGGCAGTCATGAAAGAATGGAGCGTGAACGTATTGTAGTGGATGAGACACAGGTGAATTCTCTAAGCGACTTCTCTTGAACATATCGGCGACACTGACATGGATTGGTAGCATTAACCCCAAAGATGGATGGTGTGACGGACCAGTGGTGATATGACCAGTGAACGGAATAACCCAACCCGACTCAGACATGGAGTGAAAGTGTCATGTTCAAGAGCGACTTGCTACCAACAAAGTTTCTTCAAGTTTTCTTCCCAATTTTTCCCCAGTCATTACTGACTAATACCTCTTTATTTTTATCAAGCTTCAGGAGGATAACATATGCTTGTTCTATAATTCGCCCTTCGAGCAAACCCGTCACTATGTTTTAACGAGCCTAGTGACAGTGAAACTTGTTCTCGTTCATTTGGACAAGTTTGTCATTATTGATTTTAACGAGTTTAACGGCAATGATAACTCGATCCTTTTTCAATTTTAGAGAGTCTGAAAAGGGACGGAAAGGAAACTCCAATAATCCTTTTTTGTCATATAATCCCTTAAGTCCGAAAAAGTGTAAAGTAATACGAAAGGGATGAATTTTCGGTAGTTTTAACGAGCCGAACAAGACAAGCGCTAAATCTTTTTGTGCAATAATCCCTCAAGTCCAAAAAGATTAAAATCTAGAGGAGGGATAGCACTTCCAATGACTTTAACGAGCTGGAGAGGCCAATAGCTCGACAATATTTTCATATTTTACGAGTCAGGTGAAAAGAGCTTAAAGGAGACTCGTTTTTTGAGGAACGAGTGATAATTTCGAGTAGCAGCTGGTTCCAAGTAAGGTTTGGAATTTTCCAATTACGGTAGTGTCACAAGGATGGCTAGCATGATCACTCGTCGCAGCTGTTCCTCAAAAGGGTAAATAATCAAATGGAGGCGTATGATCGGCTAAAACAGAGTGAAGGTGATGACAAGAACACGACCAAGGCTTAAAAGCTGATGATAATGCATTCACAATGGTTATTTACCAGAAATTGGTTCATTTTTTAATGAGCTTAAACTTTGGGGGAAACATTTTCTCATTGCTTAGGTTTAATTTTTAACGAGCTTGAACTTCACATGAAAACTGTTGTGCCAGTCATATAATAAGGATATCTCATCGATAGGTTCAATTTTTATGGATCTTGCACCATTCGAAACTTTGCTCCGCATCCTTTCGTTATGCAAGATAGGAGTGACCAATCCTACAAGATTAAAGGGCTTGAGAATCTACAAACTAAGAAAATAAATGGTCGCTCTTCACTTGCATGCAAAAAGGTTTGCATGCCCCCAGGTATAGTGAAAAATTTCCAGCCTACCATATAGAAGTTCTCACATTTGCAAGATAGTTTCCATCCACATAACAGATAGAAACACTTCTTGGCTTAGTCCATCTGGACAAAGGTGATTCCCACTCCAACAACCTAACCTTGACGAGGGAATCTTATTCTGGTCTAACCCCCTTTTCCTATATGGACAGGTTTTGGACTAATCATTCTCCTTCGCGGAAACCTACTCTATACCTAGAGTTTCCCTGCCGGAGTAGACCAGGGTGCATGCCCCCTGGGTTTCAGTCATGTCCTCCCGAATCACTCACGCTCTTCAGGTGGATGGACTGGAGATTGATGAGACATCCCTTGCGTGAAAAGACCATTTAGGGATGGCATTTGACTATTAGCTATGTGTGATCCGGCGAACGAAAGCTGGTCTACGAGCTGGACTACTCGACCTTCATGCAGAAAACACATTACTCTAAAAAGTGAGGAGACAATGGCTCCCATGCTATAAATATAGTCGCGCCCAAGGAGTAGATTATAATCTAGGGGTACCTTGGACTACCATTACATTCATATAAACAGTTTTCCTTCTCAACGTTATGGGCACATTGGGAAGGATCCCTAATGGTCGACTGGTTCCTTTATCGAAGGTTGTCAGATTTCTCATCTCAGGCAGAAGCGATGATGAACCAAGTGCTTTCCAAGCAGTCGAGGAAAGGATACTCACAGAAGCCCTTTCATTTATGATGGTACCGGCCATGACCATTCTGTATGCTTGTACAATGATTCGAAATGGTACACTAGTTGGTAAATGGGGTTTGCCTAGTAGATTCCAATCGAAGGAAACTACCAGGTTGCTTGGAGGTGGGACCGAATAGAGAGCGGGATATGACTCTGAAGAACTTCCTTCCTGCGGTAAAGGAACGGGTAGATTTCCCCCATGTTCATCGGAGTCTGTGTTTATGAAAAGAATTCGAATGGTGTCGTTCTCATTCTCTTCAGTGACTGTATCATCTGAAGATGGACCTTCTGAAGGCAAGACCAGGTCAACTGCCGCCTCGACCTTTTCACTTTCATTTGGTGTGGATTCAGAGGGTTTATCTTTAATGATAGACGCTTCGACTGACCACAATGGCGTGTCAGTCAGATTTTCAACCAGTGATGGACTCGGCAAGAGTTTCTTATCCAGGAGGAAGCCGTAGCGGTGAAGTCGGACGGTTATCTAAAACTCTTTTAGCTTCGTCTAGGAAGGGACAACGGTAGATGACGTGATCGCCTTCACACAGTTTACAAGGAAATTTACATTTCCTATCCTGTTCGGATACTTCGCTTTCACTAGTTAACAGTGTACTTTCAACACGATCAGAGGTTGATGACACCGGATTGTGCAAATGAGGAGACCAGTCCCTTAAGATCCGAGGGATGCAAGGACAATCTCGATGATAATGGTCTCCTTTGCAAATGACACATGGAGATTTAGGCTTGGACGGTGTAGTGTGTGGATTTTCGCTAGACAACGCATGGTTGCCCCCTTTTGCTTTTGGCTCCTTCTTCTTCTTTTCCTTTTCCTCCTTCCGCTTCTTCTTCTCAATTACTTGATCTTTAGCTTTACCAGCTTCATCAAGAAAAGAGGAAGGAGGAGAGGAAGAAACGAACGAAGTAGAAGGTTGGGCGGTAACTCTAGTATCATCTAGTTTTTGATTTGACTGTTCAGGAATCGCGGTGGTTTGAACGATAGAGGTCAAGAAGAGCCATATTGGCAAGCCGATTGTCAATCCTGGAAGTGATAATGTAGCCATATGAGGTGCACCAACATCTCTCCAAAAGGAGAAGGGACTAGGATTTCCTCCAAGGGGAAACCATTGGTTGGTGGACTTTATTTTCTCAACCTAAGATCAACAAGGGAATAGTGACGTTATTTCGATTAAAATAAAATTTAGATGTTTTGACACAACTTGTTTTTTCAATTTTTAAGAGTCGAGAAAAAACAAATATGACTCTAGTCGCCTTCGATTTTTAATGAGCCTGAAGTGACAAGTGATCAGATGGACCTTTTCCTTTGAGTATGAAAAGGAATGAAAGAGACTACTTTGGAAATCTAGACAGAGGGATTACCAAACCAATCGCAAAACTGCAACATACTTTTTATGGTACGACAGTCAATCTTCCCGAATGCTCTGTTCAGTGCATTATGATCGATAGGGCAGCAAACACGGCTTCCTAAGGATAAAGGATATAGCCTATTGTGGTCTCCCAATATATACTTGACGGTACGTGGGAGCACAAGTCCATATTGGCACTTGTTGTCTCAAAGAGGAGGAATCACCCAACCAGTAATGAAAGCAATAGTTACCAGGCTTTACGACGCCAGAATACGTCTTTAGCCTAGACTTCTAAATGTTGTGCGTTAGGTTCCAAAGCGTTTTTATGTTCATTGAATTTATTTTACATTTGATCTTACTTAAGAATTTTCCTTTCAGGTTCACCGCGTGATGTAGATATACAATTCCTAAAATGCAATCTAAGATGATAAACAATCATTTAATATTCATTTTGCAATGAAAATCCTAGCTACTAAGGAAAGAGAAATGAGGTTCTTTCAACATAGAGCACAGAGCACACACTATATGCACTGTCCTAAATCAAATCAACAAGCAGTCTAAATGCAAATGCACATGCATGTATTTGTTTTCAGCCTTCTTAATGTGTGAATGACAAAAAGAATGCTAAGTACAAATCTGAATTATCTTTTCAAAGTGATAATATTAACAATTTTTCTTCAAAATACGAAAGGAAGATAATGACGACACTTTGCGATTTTGAATTTAAAACAGCTTTCGACACTTGAAAAACCACTAATTCAAATCAAATACAAGAGTAATAGTGTAATCGACTATAAAGAACAATAGGATTCTTTTCTATGACTGGAAACGACACTTGCGACACTTCCAAATCAAGAAACGACAGTTCGATTACGCTACTTCTTTGTAAAAGAGAACTGAAAATGGCGCACAATACATAAAAACATTTACAGTTCTTTGCAAAATGGAGGTGGAATGATGGAAAGGAAGGGGGTTTCCATAGTGGTATACTGATCACAGACAGCAAAACTCCTGAATAGAGTTGAAGAGAGTGAAGAAAAACCAAAGTCTGAAGGCAAAATTAACCTTTTCTGACCATCGCACCTGTTACACAGGGAATGTAGTATGCATCCCACCTACTGCACATGGGAGGTGCGATGAATAAAGACTTCCTTGAAGAGAGGGTGTGATGGTACCAATGCGAGACTTTTACTTGGTCTTTGGTCACAATTTGCAGTTCAGTTCAGGGATTTAGGCCGAGCAAGTGATGTTCAGTAAATATAAATCACAGGTGTTGATCTAATGAGATTACTAGAGCCACCACTAGGGTAATCAAAATGTTTGCAGATCGATTGTTCAATTTATAAACAAAACCCGGAGATAGACTGAAGCAACATTGATCTACTTTGCACTTGCATAGCAAATGCAGTTTCAAAGGCTAGCTGGCTTGACTTCAGGCTCCGTCTGTAAGTTTATAAAACAAACAAATATAGACTTAGCAAACAATCTATTCGCTCCCAGCAGAGTCACCATTTTGTTATCGGGAAATCTAGTGTCCACTCGGAGCTGTTAGTCCCACTAAGACTGGTAGCTATCTTAGAAACAAACAAACTAAAACTACTTTCGCTTTCCTTTATGAGAAGTAGATAAGAGGGGAACAAAGGACACCAACTTCAGTCTTGCGCTTGGTTCCTCTCCTTTCTGATAGATCTTTGCCACTTCTTCTTCGTTTACCCAACTTCAAAGAGCACCTGTGGAATCAAAGCAGCATAATACTATCGAAGAACAAAGATCTAAAATCATAAGCAATACAAGACCAGATATGTATTGACCACACAAATGCATATATCATCAAACATACAAGAATGTGGAGGAAAACTTGAATAGCTTTATTAATATCAAGAATAGAAAAGAGGATTACAACTAATTGTTCTGACCCAGCATCATCCTCCAGCATGGAAATCCTTTCTTCACGTCATGTAAGCTTAGATCACCCAACACTATGATGTTGCACCAGGAAACCAACAACACTTCCTTACAAGATACAAGATTCCAGCCTCTGGATCTCTGTGATGAGGGATCCATATATAGATTATTGTAGGGGGGTGATTCAGCTTCTGGGATTTTGATTAGTGTCTTCTCTATGATAGTTCTTGATTCCACTTGGAGAATGATGATCTCTTACTCATCCCTGGGTGAATTCAGAGAGGCAAGTGTCAGAGGAGAAGCTTCTGGAAGATTCCATGATCCTCCACCTTGCAAACTGTCTCTGCCATTTGTCCATTCTCACCCATCGCACCCTTCAGAAGGGCTTTCGAGTATGCATCACACCCTTTACATTGAGCAGGTGAGATGCATCGCACCCTTTACATTGGGCATTCTGTATGGTCCAGTTTTGACCAATTCTGAGCAGTTTTCTGTGGAGAACTTCTGGGAGATGATGTAATCAGCTAACCTTGTTATTTTAGGGTGTGAAGCAACACTTTTAGGGACTTAGGAGCCCTTCATTTATGGACATTTATGTTTGGGGTTGCAGTGCCCAAAAATGTCTATAACGTTACACCTGGTCGATAAGTTAATGAAGTAATTTAACCAACAACTAAATTACCCAACAAATAATTTTCAAACCTTGGGTCCTTTGTCTATTGTCTAGTCTAAATTCATGCTCTTGACAACCTACCAAGGATGACAAGGGGATTAAGGGGTTGACCTATTATACAACCCACTTTTGTTGTCTTTTGCATTTTCAATGGTCTATGCCCTCTTTCCTTGGGACACATCTAAACAACTAACAAGATCTATCATACATCTAAGGGGCAAACTTTTATATAAATTCCTTCTTAGGTGTATGAATAAAATAAAAATGACAGTCATCCTTTTGTCTAATTTAATCTTGATCTTCTCTCTTTCACTTATTATGTCCTTTCCACATGCATGTACACACTTTTAGTTTCTTTAGCTATTTTTCTTCTACTCTTCTCTAAATTATCCTTATCATCTATGTGCCACACCCAATGCTCAACTTTCTCCAAAGTAGGATAGTTCCAACTTGAGTACATCATGAATTACTAATCGTAGAGTGGAAACAACCCTATGAAAAGAAAATATCTAGACTTATTAGAAACTCTCCAAGAAATGTCCCAAGTCCTCTATGTCATCTTTATCTCAATAAGCTTGATGCTTTGGCCATCTCACTTTGAGAAGACATGTCAC
Source organism: Pinus taeda (assembly GCA_000404065.3). Taxonomy (NCBI): domain Eukaryota; kingdom Viridiplantae; phylum Streptophyta; class Pinopsida; order Pinales; family Pinaceae; genus Pinus; species Pinus taeda. The sequence goes on along the minus strand of APFE030205484.1, from coordinate 6,585 downwards.
TCATTAAGAACTTACCCTCTATCTTCTCTAGTTTTTCTAACCCATATTGTGAAGAATTTCATTGCCTTACATGGACAACATTGTCTCCATTTATCCCATACATATAACTATATATAAGAATACAAAAATTGAAAACAAAACTATTCATTCATATTTGTCAAATAGTCTCTACGACAAATGGACTGAACTTGTCCTTATTTATCCATATAGTTGATATAATAATAATAAAATAAAATAAAATAAACTTATTTCCCATATCACATATTCCCATCTTACATTTATACATCATCTCTACTTTTATAGTGGTGGATTTTTTAGTGACAAATTTTTAACCCACTATATTCCACCTCCACCTGTTTCATGTTCCTACCTCCTCTTATACTTATGTGTTCCCATCAATATTGTACTCAAACATTCAATCCCTAAAAGCTTGCTCCTCTATCTTTTAACATCCATTACAAATGGGGGTATGTCATCTTATCCCTTTATCCTTAATCATGCATGGCTTATTTTTAATGGGTCTAAAGTATTACCAATCATAGCAAGATTACTCCAAATTAAATATCTTTAAACTTATGACTCATAGCAAAAAAATACTCCAAATTAAATATTTTTAAACTTATGTCTTAACGATAAATTAAATTGATTGAGTTCATGTAGAATGTACCTTAAATGTTAGAGTTGAAATGTGAGGTTATATTTGTCTAACATTGACTTTAAGTTAACAAAATCCATAAAAAAAATTAATAACAAAAATGACAACATATCATAACAATATAATATAGACGAAAACATAAAATATTACAATAAAATAACCATAAGAAAATTCATTAAAATATACCTTTATACTATTAAACCAACCATATAAACTTATGTTAATAGATTATTAATTTTTTCCCCTTTTAAATTTTAATAATAATTATTTTTCATGAATTATATTATTTTTCAAAATAATAAAATATAATAAAAAAAAAAATTTATAAATTTTTTTTTTCCAAAAAATAAAAATAATATTTTCATTTGAAAATTTTGTATGAACCCTAAAATTATAATGATATATATTTTATAAAATTTATAGTTATGAAAATTGGTATTCTTAAAAAAACAATACTTTATTATTATATAATTTTTATAATTTTTTATAAATATTAATTCAATATATTTAATAAATTATTAATATTTTATTTATCATATATTTATATTAAGATATATAATACTGTAAATCTTGTAATAAAATTAAGTTTTATAAACAAAATAATTGATAGTTCATTGTGATATGTATTTAAAAAAAAATCAATGGGAGCACCAACATCACATCAGCTTAAGTTCAATGCACCAATAAAATAATGTGTAAATTATTATGAAAGGACGTTTTATGAACTGTAAATTTTTTGTTTATAACATTGGGTTATTTCTCAAATAATACAACTAATTATACTATGTATTTTACGAAAAATTACACATTCAATATAAGTATGAATACCACACATATTTAAATTTAATGTACCAATAAAACAATGTGTTAATGTTAAATTTTTATGAAACGAATATTGTGTGAATAGTAAATAATTTTTATAATATTTATTTATTTATAAAAAACAATAAATAATTTATTTTTTATGATAAAATTGTTGCGATTTGCGTATTATATAATTATTTTTTAATTATAAATTATTTTAGTAGTAATGTTCATATATATAAATGAGAAATATTTTATCCAGCAAAGTTTATTTTACATAAATAATACTTAATTTGTATGGAGACTTATTTAGAGAAAGGGGTTTGCATAAATTGTACACTGTTTCATTGATTTCTAGGAATCTTTTGATATTCAGATAAGGAAAACTATGAGATACATGCCATGAAGATACAATAAAGAAGGAAGAAGATATGTCCCCCATAGCTTTGCCAAACTACAACTTCTTGTGCTGGCTCCTCTTGTGCTGGCTCTTCTGATTATCAATTTTGTCCATAGAACTTCGAATTTGAAATCTATGTCAATAAGGATATCCAAGAGGGAGGCTAAGTATGTAAAAAGTTTTTAGTTGTTGACTTTCTATTAATGAATAGTTGCTTAAAGATTGTTGATTTCATCATCGAAAGAAGCCATGGTATTCTTCGAGTGAGCCACCATAATTGATGTCAATCGAAAATGATAACCACTTAATCATATAAACTAAAAACAAACACCAACAATGTTCAACCCCAAAGCCATTTTGGGGATGTAACTCACCATTGATCTGCAAGAACGAGCCACCAAGGTTGCCCACAATCTACCATCATGTGGAACATATATCAACATATATCTCATTGAACATAAAATTAAAGATAAAAGTCAAAACAACATTAATGATGGTGGAAAATCAAGATAGGCGCTGCTAACAAATGCCAATAACTCTCATCAACTAACTTAACTTACACTATGTAACGCTAAACAAAAATTCAGATGAATGTAACTCCATGTAAAAACTCCATGTAAAGTATACCCCTTTTCCCATTAAAAATACATGTTCTTTTTCCTAATAAATAGCACTCTAAGCTAACCCATCCAGCAGCATATTATTACTCTTTAACACATGGAATGGAACCATCCCATGGATGTAACCAAGCCTTTACTAAATATGATTAACAAAATTGAGCTCAATTTTAGATCAAAGGGGAGGATCCAATAAGAATATGTCTAATAATGATTCTCGAGTCTTTTAGCATACGTTTGTTGGGTGACAGACTCTTGGTTAAAGAGATGCCTTGAAAGAGAGCATACTCTTCTTGATACTCCAAGAATAAGTTAATTATTGTAATCCTTCGAGACATAAATCACCTTCTAAGGTGCATCGATTTGAACGGGCACGCTTGCATCACCTTCTAAGGTGCATCGATTTGAACGGGCACGCTTGCAGGTCTCGAAGTTGAAGTCTGATCTAGCTTTTTTGAAAAGATGCAGAGATTCAACTATTATCCCGGTCTTCGCTCAAATCAGCCATCGCCTTCACACTCCGTCTAACCATGGGGTGTTCGTAAAAGCTAGTCTAGCGCTTTTGAGATCTGAAATTTGCAGAGTGAGAAGGGAACTCTGCCATTTCTCTCAGGGTCTGCTGAGTTTGCACTTGGAGTTTTCTAACTTGATCTCCCCCTCGCTATGGGCCAGAATAGATGCTTGCTCTGCATTAAAATCGCTACCTTTGGAGGAGACTAGGGGACAAAAACAAGCTGCAAAATTTCAGATTTTGACTCTAAAGTCTGCAGGAAGTGGTTCGATGAATGATGTTTCCTGAGCCGCATTTCTACTTCTCAAGTTTCAGCCCTCTGATCTTGGGTGTCTTCCTTTCCGACGAATGGATCTTTGTCCTCGGGATTGGTAAGTCATGAGCTCTCTGAGGTGTATTCCGGGGTTCCCTCGCTGGAGGTCTCAGAGGAGCGCTCTGCTAGACCTACGCCCTCTCCGAGGCAACCTGCTCCTTCTAATGCGGGTTGCTCTCATTCTGTTCGCAGAGGGAAGCCTATCCCGACATCAGTGGAGGTCGCTGCTCATATGGACGATGTCCTGCGATCTGGCCCGGTTGAGGTTCTGAATTTGTTGGCTGCGGACGGGGAATCCTCCCCTCGGGTGGCTGCTCGTTTACCATCCTAGCGTGAGTGCCATAGGGATGAGCTGCAAGAACCGTCCCTGAGGTCTCCATTAACCTGTCGGGTGAGGGTTCATTGATCGATGCCGACTTAGGAGCTGCCTCTCCATCCATTGATCGTTGTCGGCCTCATATCACCGCACAGGGAGCTGCAGTTCCGTTGAGGGTTCAAGATCGACCTCTAGTCACTTCACGGAAACCATCGGGTCCGGGTAAGGCCGAAAGTCCTGTTCCGCTGTCCTGTGTTAGCACGATGAATGATAACGGAATCAGTTTTGATAATAAGTTAGTTTCGGATGGCTATAACCGTAGTCTATTTGTAGGCATTGGCAGTAGCGATTTAATTAAGGATTCTAGTATTAATAACGATAGTGATTCAAATGAGGATATCATTAATAGAGATTTTAATAAGGATATTATTTATAGCAATTTTAATAAGGATTTCTATAGGCATATTAATAATAATAAGGATATTAATACGTGTGTTAATGGTATTAAGAAAAGTAAGAGTTCAAATTATTGTAAATCTAACAAGATTAATAATGACTTTTACTATTATAATTATGATAATAAAACTTACAACAATATCACTAATATTAAAAATCTATACAATAATAAGAAGAATAGTAGGTATAACACTATTAGTAATAATAATAAATTTTATTATATTAATGGTCTTAATAACTTTAATAATGTTGATATTAATGAGGGTGATAGTATTATTTCGTGCGATAATTTTTCTAATAGGAGTAATGATAATTCAAGGAATTTTAATAATAATAATTTAGAGCGCGTTGGATCTGAATCTTTTAACATTAGCAATAATGGTAACCTGAGCGATAAGGTTGTGAAGGCTGACCAGTTTGAGTCCCGTAAATCTAAGGTCGTTAATCTCTCGAGCTTTTCCTTTTCCCCTTCGGTCTTCAGTGTTTTGGGCAAAGGTCTTAACTTTGCCCTTGCCCCTAGAAAAATCCCGGTGGAGGACATTATTTGCGACGTGGAATTCGGGATTAAAGATCTTCCGGATAATGTCAAGGACTATCGGACATGATTGTGTTGTTGTCCTTAGGAAGGCTAAGCCCCCTCCGAAGAACCTCAGCAATGAGGAATTCTTTGCCCTAAAGTCCTTAAATCAGAATGAAGATATTGTCATGCTGAAGGCGGACAAAGGTGGAGCTACGGTCATCCTTAACAAGGATGATTACTGGAGGAAGATGCTTGATCATCTCCACAATAGTGGCAGTTATAAGAAACTGCCCAAGAATCCTCTGAAGAAGATTTCTAGGACTGTGGCTCTCACCATCAAGTCTAATAATTCGGTGAGTTCCCTGTACCCCAAGCTCATTGAAAGGAGTCCCATTACTCCTAGGATCTATGGGTTACATAAGATTCACAAGGAAGGGGCCCCTCTGAGGCCTATCGTCAACACCATTAGTGGTCCGACCTATCTTCTGGCTAAGTTCCTTGCCCTTAAACTTAAGCCCCTAGTTGGCCACACTAAGTCCTTCGTGAAAGACTCTGCATCCTTCATTAAGGAGCTTAAGGATATTAAGCTTAACCCCAAAGATATTCTCATCAACTTTGATGTTGTCTCCCTTTATACTTGCATCCCTATAAAGGAGGCCTTGGAAGTGATATATCACCTAACGGATCCCGATAACGTGCAACTCGTGGAGATCTGTCTCACTTCCACGTTCTTCTGCTTCGAGGGTGAATTCTCCGAACAGACTTGTGGTGTGGCGATGGGTTCCCCTCTTTCCCCTATTGTGGCGAATCTGTTTATGGAAGATTTCGAAGCCAAAGCTTTATCCTCAGCTCGTCTTCTTCCTAGGCTTTGGAAAAGGTATGTGGATGACACTAATGTCATCTGGCCCCATGGCCCTGAGGAGCTGGATCACTTCTTTAATCACCTCAACAGTCAGTCCTCGACCATTAAGTTCACCATGGAAAAAGAGGTCGATGGCTGCCTCCCGTTCCTGGATATTCTTATATCTTGGAATAAGGATGGGTTTCTCTCCACTCGGTGTTCCGAAAAAAGGCTCATACTGAGCAGTATCTTTACAGATTCCCATCATTTCCCTGCTCAAAAGTTGGGGGTTCTTAACACCCTCACTACTCATGCCCTCAGGATCTCTGATTGTGAGAGCTTTGAAAAGGAGAGATCCCATCTCCTCAATGTCTTTGTGGAGAATGGATATAGTAGGCGCCTAGGTTAGATGGTGTTCCATAAAGCCTCAAAAAGGGCGTTAATTAAGAAAGAATCTAGAGAGCGGCGTCTAGGTGTCCATCTTCCCTATATCCAAGGAACCACAGACAAGATCGCTCAGATCCTTAAAAGATATGACATTCCCTCAACCTTTAGGCCCCTCAACACCATTCGCAATTCCCTCAGATCGGTGAAAGATCCCGTTAACCCTAAGGACATGAAGGGTGTCTACTTAATCCCTTGTTCTTGTGGGACCCCCTATATTGGGGAAACTGGGTGCTCCATCCATCAAAGGGTCTACAAACATGCTGCTGACCTAAGACATGGGAGATCCAAGTCGTCAGCTTTAGTTGAGCATGTAGAAAAGACCAAGCATCAGGTGTGTATTGAGGAGACCAAGGTTGTGGCCAAAGTTGCTCAGTTCCATCATCGAAAATTTAGGGAAGCTATCGAGATTGAAAAGATGCCGAACAATCTCAATGGGGATGATGGCTGGAAATTAGTAGGTGTTGGATTCCAGCGCTCTCTTCTTAGTTGGTTTTTTTTCTGCCCCCTCCTCAAGGTCGTGCTTTCTGGATTTATCTATGTTTTGTAGTGCTTGTAGTATTATTATTATTATGATTTATTTATTTGGTTAATTTTCTCTATTCTAATTTTTATTTTTTCTCTCCTCATATTTGTATTAGTATTATTATCGCTATTATTATTAGTATGATTAGTACTTTCTAACTTATTTTAACTCCCATTTTAATT
>APFE030205474.1:0-22860 GCA_000404065.3 Pinus taeda | reverse complement strand
TCTCTTTTTCAAGTTCAAATAATAGAGGGATGGAAAATCTTTGTAGTATCACTCTACCCCCCTCAATGAATCTATAATAGGAGCTAAGGTTTGGTTGTGGGCTAGGTTCCTTCAGCTTCAGGGACTCTCCCTTTACTGTTTCTTGAGTATTTTTTGCCTCTTTTCCTTCCCTTTTCCCTTTCAATCCTTCCTGATCTTGTTTTTCTGTTTCCTATAGTTTTGACAGAGTTTCATGTAGGACTGTCTTCATTTCTTGTAGGCTTGTCTATGTTTCCTGTAGGAGACCTTTCTCTTTTTGAAAAGGGGTTAAAGGTTATTTAACTTGTTCTACTAAGGTTGACCTGGTGACATGCCTCCTAACATAGGTGATTGGTGAACTTGGGGAAGCCTGTTCTAATGCGCCCTCTTCACTTCTCTTTCCTAGAGGGACTAACTTATCTTGTTCTTTTAGTGAGTCCTCTATGATAATAGGAATCTTGGTCGGTGTTTGAGGTCTCCCTTGTATTATCCTGATGATCCTTCTTATTCTGAATAGGGGAGTCTGCCTCTGCCTCTTGATTTGATAGGTGTACTTAGAGAAGTTAAGGCAATGACTACCTCCTTCTCTCTGGGCTTCAGAGACACCCTTGGAGATTCCTCTTCTTCCTTTCTCTATATTCAGGACTTGGTTCATCCTTTTGTGCTTCTTCCCTACTGTATTTTTCATCCTTTGTCTCATCTATTTCTGCCTCCTCTTCTTCAAGCTCTTCTTCTTCTTCTTCATGTTCCTCTTCTTCAATATCTTCTTATTCAGGCTCTTCTCCATCTTCTTTATCACTAGAAGTAGGGTCCCTTTCATACTCAATGGTTTGAGCTTCATCTTCTTTGTTCATGTCTGCAAATGTTGACCACATAATAGGGATTCTCAAGTTTCTTATGGCATCTTCTAGTATGAGTTTGATCAATCCATGATGTGCTAGCTGCTAATGATTTCCTTCTTGTACTTTGATGCTCATGTATATTATTGATTGTAACAAAAATTAAGGCACACTAAGTCTTCTATGAGGAGGTAACTCTTCTCCAAATCTCAGCTCATGGAGGAGTCTAAATTGGTATCTATAGACTAGACAGAGTCTACCCTCACAAGAAATATAAATGAGAATGTGAAAGCTTACTCCATTCCAAGGATATGGAATGCTTTCCCTTTTAATCCTATTTTTGTCTTCAATTGGTTCTTCTCCTTCCAATAAAAAGTTCTTCTTGGCAAGAGTGTTGTTAGATTTATCCTCTTTTCTCCATTGAAACCATAGAGGAAGTGTTGTGATCCTTCTAATGCTTTTAGGGATAATTGTTACTAACAAACCCCTCACTACAACAGTGGAATTGGCTCTAGCTAGAGGTATGAGTGAAATTGTAAATTCCCTAGCTATATCATCATCATATCCCCTAAGTAGCTCAAAGAATCTCAACCATTGAAGCCTTGTAAAGATTTCTACCACAAGAGGATGTTGGTGTATTTTGGTTGTTCTGGCGGGCTCCCTTTTGTTGAAACCCCTTGTAATCTTTTCTCTCTGACAATCTATTTGTATGAAGTTTTGGTGGCTATATATTAGGATCTTCTCTAGGTGATGAGGGTTTAGAGTTTACTCTAAACAATCCTCCACATAATTCTGTCTATCTCTATGCACACTATAAATACTTAAAAGAAATGACAATTTATTTCCTTTTCCTTTTTACAAATGAAAGCCTAGAGGATATGGCACCTACCTTTCTCTACAATTCTTTGGTTGATGAGAATTCTTGAATTGATTGCCCTAAGCACCCACTTACAACATTTTGACAATCCTCCCTGTTTCCTATAGTTTTCCTGCAGGTTCCCATTGTAGGATGCTAAGATTGGGTTTCCTCACTGTTTCCTATAGTTTATCTTTGTTTCCAGTAGGTGCTCACTATAGGATGATCGAGACCAACTTTTCCTTTTGATGGCTCCTCGGGGGTCATCTCAGTTCTCAACATCTCGAAATGAACAATACCTTGCATGAAAGTCAGGGAATATTTCTATTTATGGTTGATTTCATTGAGTGATGTGCTGGCTAGCCGAGTACATATTTCTCTGTTTGGACCATTGGTCCCACTACTAGTTAACATGCCACCCTTTCTCATAATCATCACTCACTTCCATTCATTGTAAGTTGAACACCTTTTTGATTTATTCCCATCAATGTGCCCTTGCCACGTGTCAAGTTGACTAGCACTTTACTTTTTGTTATCGAACTGAAGGTGGCCAAGTTAACTAGCCACCTTCACTTATAAAATCAACTTTCTACATATTCCTACAGTTTTAATCATATTCGTACTTATGAAGGAGTATGGATGCGGTGACATACCTATGGCTTCCTTTGCCTTGCTGATGCATGCTGGAGGGTGGTTCTGTTGTGCTGCTCATAACTCAGGTATATATTCTCTACTATTTTTTTTTTTTTTGTTGATTTCATTTTGTTGATGGGTTGTCTTCTTGTTGATGTCTAGGTGTTGGCTTCCTCTGTTGCTGCCAAGCTCTGGAGAAGTTCCATTGTGCCTGTATTTGTGCTTCTCCTCTTTCAATCATGGCGTTGAAGGTTAATCCTGGAGCCTACTGCTACTTCAAAATAGGTTGCTACAAGGTTTCCTACAATACTACTATAGGAAATCATGTAGCAGCCCTTTTTTGAATTTTTGTGTCCTTTATCTGATTGGAGGGTGAATAGGTATTAGAATGAGTGGAAGGTGTGGCAATGGAGTGGTAGGTGAGGTAGGTTGCTGGTAGCATGCACCTTTGATGTTCTTTTCTCTTTCTTTTTTTCATTTTCATTTTCATTTTTATTTTTTTATATTTTTCTCCTAACTATATTTTTTTGATGGACACAGGGGATGACATGGTCATGAAGGGTGTTGGCTAAGATGTGGTGAAGTCAATGGCCTCTTTATTTATCCAAAATAGGCCTACATCATAATTTTTCAATCAGACTGCCATTCTTGTAGATTTTCAGGATTTCCTATAGTACTACAGGAAAATCCTATAGTGATTACAAGAAATCCTGTAGAAATCACATAATTGCCTGAAATTTGAATTTTTCTGTTATTGGAGATGAGTATGGATGAATGAACATGGGGATTGTGGAGGAGATGAAATGGATGAAGAAAAACATGAGGTTTTTTAGGGCTTTCTTCCCTCTCATCTTTGTGTCCATTATCTTCTTCAAAACCTGCAAAAACCAGAATTGTTATGAGAGGGCATGTTTGAGGTCCCTGCCATTATTTTTGTGCTTCTTTTTATTCTCTTTTTTCTTTTTCTTTTTCATTTTTTAAAGAGAACCAAGTTGCCTCAAAGTAGGTTTTCATCTTGGTTTCCTGAACTGGGCGCCTTAAAAGAGGTTTTCACCCAGGGGTCTTTTATTTTTATTTTTTTTAACACTCTTGAGCTACCTCAAAGAGGCTTTCAACCTAAGAGTGGGCCTCACGTGCCTCATGGAGGTTTTCACTTAGGTCTCTTATTTTTTTTATTTTTTATTTTCAAAACTTCAACAAACCTCAAGATCTTGGTGAGGTGGAAGCCGAGACTCCTTCAATCATCATTACTGCCTTGCTGATGCTACTGATGAACTCCTTCCTTAACAAAGGATTTTTGTAGACCTTCAAATTGTACCCATTGAAAAACAAGGGGATACCTTCTTCATCGATGGTTCTTATTTGAACAGACCATTTTCATGGCACTTTTCTATCACATATGTTCCCAACCATTTGGTCATCAACTTGTCTTTGAAATCTTTGTACCTGGAGTCATATAGCAGGGCCCAATCGCCTTCTTGAAACAATTTGCCATTGATATTTTTGTCATGCCATATTTTCCTTTGTACTTAAGTCACCTTTGTGTGCAGGAGGGCCAGTATCCTGAATTCATCTAACCCATTTTGCTGGAGCAACCTCTCCTTTTGTGCCCTTGTAACATCTAGATCCAATTGTGCTACCATCCTTAAAGTGTTGTACTCAAATTCAATGGAGAGCAGAGCCTTATTCCCATAGACCAAATCATAAGGGGTGAAGCTAGTGGTGGTCTTCCAAGTTGTATTGTAGCCCCAAGTGACCTTCACTATTATGTCTACCCAATCCTTCCTGTTGCTACTAATCACTTTGGACATAATTCTTTCGAATGCTCTATTGGTGACTTCTACTTGTCCATTAGCCCGAGGGTGGTAAGGAGTGGACTTCCTATGCTTGATCTTATGCTATCTTAACAAATTCTCAATCATGTGTGAGGTGAATTAATTTCCCTGATCAGTGACCAACTCTGTAGGGTATCCAAACTTGTAAAACACATTCTCCCTTAAGAACTCAACCCATTTTTCTTCTGTGGCTACCTTGATAGCTTTGGTTTCAACCCACTTTGTTAAGTAGTCGATGCACATAATGATGCACTTTTTCTGTCTTGATGAAGGATCAATGGGCCCAATGAGGTGGAGGCAAGAGAGCTGGAGCTTGGTTGTATGGGGGCTTCCACCGTTAGGATGGTGCATTCCACTGAGGTTGTGGAGGAGAATATGGCTAAAATGATTATTTGGCAGATTGGGAATGGTATTGAGGTGTAAAAGACCAAGGAGAAGGTGTGTACCACGAAGGATGAGATGGAGGGAACCAAGGGGGAATAGATGTATTCTTATTAGGGTTGTAATATGAATAGGATGCCCCTTGCATGCCTTGCATGCCTTGCTAGTATGGTCGAGGTCCTTGCGGCCTCCTTTGGTTGATGTAGCAGAGTTTTTCAGTCACCCCTTCAGTTCCCTGATACAAAACTTTTCATCCAAGAAGGGAAGGGCACTTGTTTGTGGAGTAGTTTTCCTCACATATCAAGTATATTTCTATAATACTCAATGGACATTCGTTCCTAGGGTGCCTCCTGATGCATCCAGGGAAGAAGATAGCTAAGGCTCTCTCTACTTCCTCTTGCGCCCTCTTGATTTGCATGGTGTCCATTTGCAGAGCAAGGGTATGCAACATTTCACACTTAAAGGCTTCCAATATGTTCCCAATTTCAATTTTTATGGATGTGTTGGAAGAGGACGAACTGGCCACAACTTGACTAGCCCTACCCTTCTTTCTAGCTGCCCTAGAGTGATTGCTGAAAACCATCTTGATATCATCATAGGGTAACTGGTAGATGTCCCCTCCTGACAATCAGTTTAGGGTTTCTAGGAGATCTTCCCTGATCCCCCTAAAAAGGAATAGCTTCAACGATTCACGATCAAGGGTGCACCTCCCTCTTTTTTATTTGAGTTGGAATCTTTCCTCATAATCTTCTAATCATGTCCCAAAGTCATTCTAAAAATTTCCTCTTTGGTATCTTTGGACCTATAGTAGTCCCTATACTTATTGTTGAAGGCTTGTTGCATCTGAGACCAGGGGGTGATACTGTCCTCAAGTAAACCCATGAACCAGCACAAGGCTACATCTTTGAGAGTTGATGGGAACAATTTCAACTTCTGATCATCAGTGGTGTAGTCATAAGTTCTGCATATGACAACAAACTCGAACAAAAAGGTGTCTGGGTCTTCTTAGGTCAAGCCATGGAAGTGAGGAAGAGCATAGGGGCTTATGTTTTTCATCCTAGAATACCCATTAGTTTCTATGATGAGAAAAGCAACCTCAACTCTATTCTCAACTCCTTCTCTGCCTCCATTCCCATTTCTATTTTCAGCCATGGTGTAAGTTGGTGGAATGGTCTCTTCTTCTTCCCTGATAGGCTCTTAAAAAATCTTTGGTTGTTTTCCTAATGGGCCCTCTAACTCACAGCCACTGAAGAAGAGGGAAGGTCGGATGTTTGATGTGGTGGGGGTATTTGGCAAAAATTTCCCTAAGTTGTCTCTACTCGTACGAGGCATGAAAGGAGTTTTTTTTTGTAGGGTGTTTTTTTTTACTTCTTGCATATTGGAAATAAAAAAAAACCAAATTGCAACTACTTGTTGAATGGAACTATTTGCATAATGGAAAGAAAGAAAAACCAAATTGCAACTACTTGTTGAATGGAACTATTTATAGAATGGAAATAAAGAAGGAAAGAAATAAAGAAAGTAGAAATCAAATCTACTTATACACCTCCCTAACAATGACACCAAGAAGTGATGAGCTCCAGTGTTGCAGCATTCTGGGGCTACCAACTTTACTTCATCAACCTAGGGTTCGTATAAACTTGGAGGTGACAATGTTGTATAAACAAATAGATGTAATGGTCTACTCTTGTCACTGCTCAACTGGGGCGATAGACCAATAGGGTTTCTCAAACCAACCTTCTATTAACTAGAAGAAGTCTGCCTACCAACTGGAGGAGGGAAGATTAACCTTAATGGAGGAAAAGGAATGCTTCCTATTTTAAGGAATGAAAGACTGAATTGGAAGATGCTTGTAAAGTGACATGAAATCCTTTAGCTACTCATTGACACATTTTACTTGTAGAAGAAACCTAGATTAACCCTATTTATCACATGTGATGATCTAAGATAACTGAGCATGGAATCTGATCTAGGGAGTATTATAACTGTTGCATGCATGTGGTAACTAAGAAATGAAAAAACAAATTCCTTTATGTTTTCATTTTATGAATGCAAATGCTAATATTCACTTGTTCTTTGGTAGGGGAGATAGGTATGGAGGAAGAGGGTTAGAACAACCTTAAGGGTATGGAAGTCAAGTGGAGGCCTAATCCCAGCTTAAGTGATTATTTTGTTGAATTAAGGCTCAAAACAAGCTGCTATAGGATTTCCTACAGGAAAACTACAGGATGTCCTAGTTCTACTACAAGATCTCCTATTTTACTATAGGAAACATGTCAAAAGCTTAGGAAGTGGTATAGAAGGTGGAATGAAGTGTGAGAAAGGTAGATAATGGGAGAATAAGGCATGGATGGGGTGAAAATTATCCAGGGTTGAATCAAGTGCTTCAAGATGGTTGGATTTTCTCAATGGAAATGGCAATTTTTTCTTATAAAACAAGAATTCAGATTGAGGTTTTAGTGGATTTTGGCAACATGGGTGGATAAGGCTTGGATGAGGAAAATGAGATGAGGTATCCTTGAAATGTAGAAGCTCCTGCAACAACATACATTTTTATCTGCATCTATGACCAAATTCATCTATACATGGGAACATTTATTAAATGGAAGAAAATAGAGTTATCATCATCTGATGGCTAAGTTCATGAATGGAAATGCGTTGAAACCAATGCAAAACTTAAGAGATCAAAAATTAAAATTGTAACTCATCCTAAGAAACTTAAAGACAATGACCTACTCATCAAGGAACCCTAGATTATGCAACAAAGCAAGAAATTTGTTTTTGGGCTGTATGAAAGTGTCCCTCAAGTCATGATCCCAAAAGAGAGATGAGGTGAAAACCACTATCACAGCTTTCTTGAAATGTCTTCTGTCACTATGATACCACTGTTCTAACTATCCACAAATGGAAGAAAAATAATTAATCATCCCAATACTTGCAAATTAACGACACCAAAATCAGTTCAACAACTAACTATGAATGCAATCTAAGCATACCTATACAAAAAAGAGGAACCTATGCTGCTAGGGTTGGGACCTAACCCAAGAGCTTCAACCCTCTGAGTCAACTTAGTGTTGGATCAAGGGAATGCTTCTCATTTTCATTAACATATCAAAAATACACAAGAGTGATCAGTCACAATGTCTTAACTCGAAAATGCCCCTTGCCTACAATAAAAAAAGTCGAATCCTAGTGAGGCTCTAGGCCTTCTTATTTATACAATTGAATTTACCAACAACTTCCTTAAATTTAGGGAGGCTTGGCTCCCAAACTCGAGATCAATTGGTCTTCAACTATCACTAGCTTGGTTTCCAATGATGTTAATGGCTCGACTACTTACAACTCTGAGCTGATGAGATTTGATGGACGAATCTTCAAGTGAGTGAGGAGTTAAGGAGGGATATCCCATCTCCTAAAATCCCTCTTGCTTGTCTCCTTCAAGTTCTTGCACTTTAATTAGCCAAAATTTGCTCCAAAACTTGCAATCAATGCACATTAGACCACAAGACATGACATCTCATCTTTACCCTTCTCATTAAGCAACATATAACAAAACATGTAAATAATTGTGAGAAAATTTGATTTTAGTAAGTTGGAGAGTTGCATTAAGGTCCATATAATTTACCCATTGATAAGCCTCATTATTGCTCTATGTTACAGGAAAAATCCAGTATTGTGGGAAATGAAAGGAAATAAACAAAACTATGCTAATGGCAAGAAAAGGAGGTAAAACACATTAACTATGATGAAATAAAACCATGTCTATTCTACTATGCAATGAAATGTAGCTCACAATTGACATAAAGCATGTAAATAACAAACCTTTATTTTGCGGGAAAAAGACCATTTCTACAATAAACTAGGTCAAGGAATCTACTTTGTCTCTTTGCTTCTAGACTCCACCTTTAGGGTTCTAGGGATGTTGTAACATATTAATGAAGGTGAAACATGAGTTGGATGCAAATTTGAATGAGTTTCAGAAGCAAAATGAAAACTAATACAAGAGTCTTTGTTTTGCTACAAGAGACAATCCAGACAGCAACGAAATATGCTAAGGACATGATTTGAAAGCACGAGGAGTATAATGAAGGCTAAGGAATGATAAATTACTCATTTCCACAACATCATGTCAATCATATAAGGATTTATTTAGCAAATGGGTGGTTGTAGAGTCTCATGTAGCTCTGCAAAAACAGGGGTTGTATACCTGCAACAAGTAATAATGATTGACAAAAAATAAATATTAGCAACTAAAGTGACTTCAAATGCATGAAAAGGGATTCTAGCTAAAAAATATAATCATTGTTAAGGACACCATCTAGTTCTCAAAGTATTATGCAAGAAAATATTGTTCATAAACAAATTAATTAACCCTCCATAAAAATGACTTCATAAATAATTTGTAGAAATGGACAAGTGCGTACAATATAACAATACAGATGGGGCTTAAGAAGTTGGGGTGGGCCCTTGTCCAAGGAAGCTCAGATTCTTGAAGGAAAATAGTATAAGAACCAAATATGTCTTTCATTAATGTGAAATTTTCTTGTACATCAAAAAGTTGCAAAACTGAAACTCCTAAGCTTTCTACTACTAATGCTTCCACTAACTTTGACTATATGTTGGCTTCCTAATGGGATACTCAAGCCCTCTATTATACAAGATGAGTGAGGGGAAACCTCCTTGAAAGGACTTATTTCCCTCCAAAAATTCTAAAAAATAGGAGCATGCTCTTGGGTGACCTTGCAACTACAAGGAGTATCTAGTGCTCCAAGCCAACCGAGTTTGACCTCCCTGTAGTAGGGGACATGTCCCATAAAATCATCTGACTAGATATCCTCTTGATTTGTGCCAAATATTCTCAATATCTTGCATCATAACCATAGTAGGCACATAAATCATGATAAATCTCTTTAATCTTCCTAAGAACTCATTTAAGCTAATATAATGTTATAAACTGCAAAAGGGAAGGTCTAATACAACTTTTATGTGCCTAGGAAAGGTTAGATGGGCCTTATGTTTTACCTAATTGGGAGGCCCATAAACACCCCATGTAATCTATACCATTGATTTTTGTTGCTAATATGAAGTATTTGGGGATTATATGTTGTTTTTTCATGGTTCTACTGTATATGCATCTTGTATAGAGTTGGATAAATGAATGAAATAAAAATTCATTATAGAGCTTTTGGTGAATGTCATGTGTTGAAATTTTGTAGTTGAGGTGCAACGCCAATAATGGTATTGGTGTATGAATGAAACTATGTTCCCATATTATGTGTTAGAGTTATATTTGTGCTTGTATATTGAACTCATGTCAAATGGTTACTTCAATGATTATGCAATGTTTTACATTCAACCAATGTGCGTTGTATTCATTGAGAATATTATAACACATGCTATGAAGGCTTTTGAGTGTAATTCCTTTTAAATGGATATATCTATGATGCATGGTGAATACCATAGTTTGAGGTGGATCGTTTGGAACCGAATTCATCTCTTTCCCCCTTTCCGCTACAAAACCTTCAAAGGTTCTTGCAAACCCATCAACATACCTCGAGTGAGGCCTCAACTATTCATAGGTGTTGGAAAATGATGTTATCTAAGGGGGTTTTGTTGGCTTAAATTTGAACCCTAGGTCACCCTTGTGTACCAACAAACTTTCGCTCCCTTACACACTACCCTCGTTAATTATTCCTACCCTACCTCCTTCCCAACACTATGTACCACTAACATTTCCCACATGAAGCCACTATTTTTGGAACTCAATCAAAATATACCACATATTGCATCTCCCTCTACTAGATTCCTAAACCTAGTAGATCCACTACCTTTCCACCTATATCTCAGGTCTCACCCATATACATATATGACCCTGCTAGAGCTAGTACGTGCACCCTTTCATTTATTATTGGTGAAACAATCAACAATGTTTTGTGCATTCTAGTGCAAACTTTGTTAAACCCATCCTTAGTTCCTCTTTATGCCCTTGATCCATCTCTTGGAAGACTTATGATTTATGCATATCTCAATATACTTTTGCATTGACTTCTTCCTCTCAAAAAAATCATTTAGATGTACCTAATGAACCACTTAAAGGCTACTCTTCCTCCTCCCAAGGGTACTTCCACTATAAATTATCTATTCCCATGTCATGTGGTTGGTTATGTGAAAGTAACACATGGGTATATCAAATTCATATATTCTATGTCACAATATCATTCCTACTCCATCCACCATTGTTCTTTATGTTTTTAACTTTACTCTAGCATGATCTTGCCAACATTGTAGGTATTTTACTCATGATTACTACAAGCGCAACAATAATTGCATGTTTCTACATGCATATGTAACACAAGAGAGATTCATCACCTAAATTTGTTGTTATTAAGCATACGTTGGCCACTAATGTCAAGGGTGTTCCATTTATTATTGATCATATGGATATTTTCTCCTTAGTTGGATTCAAATCCTTAACAAATCAATTAGAGGAGTATGGAATTGTAAGTTCTTTATATAGGGATTTTGTTGATATATTGAATCTAGTTACCGAGTAGTGAGTCTAATAAATAAGGTAATTTTTTATAAAGAGTATATATTAGCATAATTTGCTTGTATTTTAAACATAAGAAAAAAATATAGTGTTAACTTATAGTTTCTACAACACTTGAGTATTATGATCCATAACACAAAATAAACATGAAATTTATTAGTTGTTCCACAATGAGTACATTAATTATCTCATAACATATCCATTTGACTTCTAGAAGGAGGAGAGAGGATCCAATTCCTCACTACATATGCTTGGTAAGAATAATAAGTGGGAACATGAATAGAAACATAATTTCTCCTCTGGTTCAAATTCAACATGATGTGCAATTTCCTTTTTGTTGTATAAGGATGTTGATAAATTCAGGAATTACATAGACAATAGCATTAACATAGATGTATATTCTTTGAAACTTGTTCTATATCAAGCAGACATTCAACATGTTTATCAAAAACCCCTCATTATTGGCATACTTCTCAAATTCGGTGAAATTCCTAAAGGTGAAAACATTCAAATTAGTTGATGTTGTTGTTCCTATAGTGAAACTAATGACACGTAATTTTCTGTATTTATTAACCTTGTGAGGTTCTCTACCATCCCTTAATTTATCTCTTCTCAATTTTCTTATGTCCTTGTATTAAATGCATTATCTTTTACAAGTAATCAATAACAACGTGGTTGGTGTATAGTATTGGTGTTTCTTTTCTATGCCTACAAACATTAACTACTACTAGCTTCAATCCCATGTGCATTGTTCACTTATTTATTGGTGGCTTGTTAGATGAGAGAACAAAGGTGGATGTTAGATCTAGGATTGTTATAGCTAATGTTGGTATTCAAACCAAAAATTAGCAAATTCAAGGCAATGTTGTTGGATGGAAACACAATTTATAAATATTCCACTTCTAGAAGCAAGTTACAAGGATAGAAAGAGAAGATTGAGTAGACTTCTATCATTTATTTCTTGTGATAAAAATAAATTCATGTTGGTGTCTTTGATATTATTCGTCGTCCTATTGCAAAGTAAATAACTAGGATTTATCCAAAGTGTGATGATATGCCAAATCTTGACACATTACGGAGGATTCTCTATTGGAGACTTTTGTGTGAAAAAATTGTGTGGCATGCAGTCTAAATTTTTCAAAATCTACTTCCATACTATGAAACCCAATTTAATGTTCAACATTTTAATACTTCTTATAGGAATGTTTGTGTTGATCTTATGTAAAAATTCATTGTTCACATTGTGATACTTTTACAAAGATTATGTCTGAAGAAAATGTTATTTATGAGCTATGAAGCCTTAAAATATTTATTTCTATAAAATATGGTTTTTTTTAAAGGGAAATGTTATTTTTAAGCTAAGGAGCCTTAAAATACTTCTTTATGCAACAACAATAATTTTGAACCAAGCATTGAATATTCATATGTCACTCTTTGTAGAAACTTATATTAAAACTCATTTTACATGGTTCAACATCGCCTATGGTTTCTACCTTTATTCCTTAGATATCTAAGAATGTGTTAATTTCCAATTATATGGGATTGCCCCATGTTCTCATTATCCATCTATTATAAATTACTAATTATTAAATTCATGAACCAACTCTCTAATATTGGCCTTTATTTTCTTCCTTATTTCCATTCATCTTTATTTTCCCAAGACAACTTGGGCATGAATGGAAAATTCAAATATTTTTCCACAGATCCATAGGCACACCCAATGTCAAAATGAAGATAACATTCCTAAATGGGGATGCATGGGTAGGCCTTTATTTTCTTCCTTATTTCCATTCTATCTTTTTTCCCAAGACAACGTGGGCATGAATGGAAAATTCAAATATTTTTTCACAGATCCACAGGCACACCCAATGTCAAGATGAAAATAACATTCCTAAATGGAGATGCATGGGTGGGGACACTTACAATTTAATTCGGAGGAATTGATATGTGATACCATGAGGTTTAAGGCAATATTATGTAGGCACACCCAATGTCAAGATGAAAATAACATTCCTAAATGGAGATGCATGGGTGGGGACACTTACAATTTAATTGGGAGGAATTGATATGTGATACCATGAGGTTTAAGGCAATATTATGTATATCCACAGGCACACCCAATGTCAAGATGAAAATAACATTCCTAAATGGAGATGCATGGGTGGGGACACTTGCAATTTAATTGGGAGGAATTAATATGCGATACCATGAAGTTTAAGGCAATATTATGTATATATTTTTAGACTTTGTATAGTCATTGCTTATTTTTTTTTAATATAATTGGCATATTCTGCCAAGTCTTACCTTATTTTAATATAAAAAATTGGAAGAATGGGGTTAATAGAATTATTTCCCTCTCCCCTTTTAAAAAACCTATAAATATTTAATTTCCATCCAATTTGTACATGATAGTGTATAGTTAGGTCAAAGTTCATCTCTCTTATGTATTATATGATGATCTAACTTATGTGATTAATGGTTATATGGATTAATATTATGGTCAACTTAGCTTTCTCACGTCAAGTTATCACAATTATAGTCTAGTATTTGATTTAAAGTGTCAATAAACTCACTGAAGTCCCTTAGATGTTTTAATGATCCTTTCACGACTCTAAGTATGAATCACCCATCCAAGTTCCCTCGGGAAAATTTAGCCTATCATAATGGTTTTGCATGTGTTTCACCTTGCATGATGACTCGATCTTGCTTAGCCATGGGTGCACTTCATTTTATTATCAAATTAATATTATAGGATCTTCGTATGAGTGGATTTGAGATATTTTGGCATAGGAAATGGGTTTAGATGTTACCATTTTCTATTTAAGGGTTTAAAAGTTTAGGTTTCCTCCTCACAACTTTTAGGGTTTTGGAATGATGTATCTCTCTAAAGTTTCTGTGATACTTTTGTGTAGTTTATAGTTGCATTCATGGTCTTATATATTCTACAAATTTACATGAGTTCTTATAACTTTACCTCATTCACATATTAGGATTCCTTCAAGACAATTTTTTTTTTTATTTTTTGAAATCACATTACAAAAGGGAAAATATGTTGAAATGCCAATTTGTAATTTTTTAAAGTAAATTTTGTTATACTTAAAAAGGATTTTTTATTAAAACTTTAGGAAGAATAATCAAAATTGTAAATTAGAGTTAAAGAATAAAAACAATGAAAAGAGTGGAGGCACTTGCATGTGGTGGATTATACCTAAATTAGTCGCCTCATGGGATGAATGAGTTGACTACTTATGAAGAGTACTCTAAAATGAGTTGGAAATGAGTATTACTCAAATGAGCTGGTTACTTACCATGATTAGTCCAAAATTTGGTATTAACACAAATGGTAAAGCGTTATTAATGGGTAGATATGAGTATTGTTCACAGATGGCTACTTACCAAAGTTACTCTAATGGTTATAATTTAATGAGTTAGCTATTTATCGAGATTACTTCAATGGTAAGGTGTTACTAATTGGTATTAACTTTAATGGTAAAGCATTACTAATTGGTATTACTCCAATGAGTTAGCTAATTAATTACTCAAATGAATTGGCTAGTTACGAGATTACTCTAATGGTATTACTTTAATGAGTTGGCTATTTATCGATATTACTCGAATGGTAAGGTGTTACCAATTGGTATTTTGATATTAATTCCAAGGGTAAAGGGTTACTCATCGTATTATTCCAATGAGTTGGCTACTTATCCAGATTACTCCAATGGTAAGGCATTATCAATTCGTATTAACTCCAATAGTAAAGCCTTACTAATTGGTATTACTCTAATGAGTTGGCTACTTATCGAGATTACTCCAATGGTAACGTGTTACCAATTTACCAATTGGTATTAATTCCAATGGTAAAGCATTACTAATCGAATTATTCCCATGAGTTGGTTATTTATCGAGATTACTCCAATGGTAAGACGTTATCAATTCGTATTAACTCCAATCATAAAGCGTTACTAATTGGTATTACTGTGATGAGTTGGCTACTCCAATGGTAACGTGTTACCAATTTATCAATTGGTATTAATTCCAATGGTAAAGCATTACTAATCATATTATTCCCATGAGTTGGTTATTTATCTAGATCACTCCAATGGTAAGACGTTATTAATTCGTATTAACTCCAATAATAAAGCTTTACTAATTGGTATTACTCTGATGAGTTGGCTACTTACTGATACATAAATGAGCCAACTCCAATGGTAACGTGTTACCAATTTACCAATTGGTATTAATTCCAATGGTAAAGCATTACTAATCGTATTATTCCCATGAGTTGGTTATTTATCGAGATTACTCCAATGGTAAGAGGTTATTAATTCGTATTAACTCCAATAATAAAGCGTTACTAATTGGTATTACTATGATGAGTTGGCTACTTACTGATACATAAATGAGTTGTCTTTAGTGGGACTTTTTGGAATTTTTTCCGATGAG
This sequence comes from Pinus taeda, assembly GCA_000404065.3. NCBI lineage: Eukaryota > Viridiplantae > Streptophyta > Pinopsida > Pinales > Pinaceae > Pinus > Pinus taeda. The sequence goes on along the minus strand of APFE030205474.1, from coordinate 7,305 downwards.
TTTTGCCGATACGTAAAAGAGTTGTCTTTAGTTTTGGAAGCTTTTTCGATGGGTTTTTCCAGTCTAATTTCTCTAAAATCCTGCAATAATTTATTGAAATCACAAGTTTGATGGGTAACCCGTGCACAATCTAAGTGCCCTAGGGGTTTTTGAGGGTGTTGAATCCATAAATACAGTCAAAAAACCATTTTAAATAACACAAATCAATATTTCACCTAAATTTTTTCCATATATAAATATTACTCAAATGAGTTGGCTACTTACCGAGATTACTCCAATGGTATTATTCCAATGAGTTGGCTACTTACCGAGATATGAATATTCCTCAAATGAGTTGGCTACTTACCTAGATTATTCCAATGGTATTACTCCAATGAGCTGGCTACTTATCAAGATTATTCCAATGGTAAGGCGTTACCAATTGGTATTACTCCAATGAGTTTTTTACTTGTCTATCGAGATTACTCACACCATGGTAGGGCCCACCTCAAATTACTCCAATGAGTTACCCATCACCTTAGTAGATTACTCCAATGAGTTGACTACTTATCTCATATTACTCCAATGGTATGAGTTACCCATTCACCATAGTAGATTACTCCAATAATATTACTCCTCATCGAGATTACTCCAATGGTATTCCCTATTCACAAGTGGTAAGACCTAGCTCAGATTACTCCAATGAGTTATCCATTGACCATGGTAAAAAAATAAATAAAAAAATTAAAGCTTTAGTCTCTTATTAATAGTGGTGGAAGACCATGACTCCTTACCACATTGGAATTGTCTTTAGTGGGACTTTTTGGAGTTTTTCCGTTGAGTTTTTCGGGTCTAATTTTTCTAAAATGGAGCACGAATGAGTTTTTCTGGTCTAATTTTTCTAAAATGCGGCAAGAATTTACTAAAATCACAAGCTTGATGAGTAATTGCTCATTTTTCAAGGTGTTGAATTCATATATACACTCAAAAAACCATTTTAAATAACACAAATCAAAATTTCACCTAAATTTTTTAGGTCCGATAGGGAAAGTTAAAGCTTTGATTTAATCACATCAAATACCATAGGATACATAATACCATGGGCCGATAAACTTTAAATCATTAGCGGTAAACCTATCAATGACCATCAATAACTTTATTAAATCACATCAAATACTATAGAAAAATACCATGTGATGAAAAAACCATAAACCGGTAAATATTAAATTGTTAATGGTAAATCCTTTATCAAGTCACATCATATACTACAGAAAAATACCATGTGATACACAAACGCATGGGCCAACATTAAACCAATATTCCCGTTTTAGTTTTTTTTTACAAAACTTGTTCAATTTAAATGAAATATTAATTTACTTTACAGTGAAAATTTAAAACCACTTTCCATATAGAAAAATGAAGGCAAAGTTGAAAAATAACTTTTGGTAAGAGTATTTTTGAGTATTGTAAGATATTATTTTTATAAATTAAAAAATTTGTTTTATTGAACTATCTATTAATCATTTTAATATTATATTAATCATTTTAATATAATTTTAATTTGTTGATGGTAAAGATGTTGTTCGTTGATGGTAAAGATGTTGTCCTATAAACATTTTGACTTGACATTTTAAGTATTTACCAAATGTCCAAAAAATCAAATCTCTTGATAAGCAAACTTATTTTAGAGTGAAAAAGGCATTTGATCTCTTGGAATTTGGTAGGTCTAGAGTTAAGTTGGATCCAGATGAGTTTAATACAACTCTAATTAATGAAATAATTCTACATACACACATTTTCTCAATGTGTATATCTTATGATTTATTTTTTAAATAATAATTTTTTGTTTTTAATATAAAACCAAACTTTATAAGATATGAACCATGTTAAGAAAGTTACATGATTAGATTTAACTAACAAGAAGTAATTAATGTGCAAAAACTTGCTTTATATTATAGTTGAACACTTAATGCTTCCACCCAAGGGATATATTTCTAGATTTTTGTTGCATGCTTCTTCCTCTATCTTTGAAAGACATTTTCCTAACTTACTTATAGGATTGAAGGTCGTCTTTGAATATAGATGAATCTAACCATGTGGCTATATGTAATAAAATAAATTGAGTATATTCAGTTAACATAAAACTAGCTAGAACATCTTGAATTAATTGATTCAAGCCATTACATGTTGGTAAAAGCAAAAAAATACTATATACATACTATTTACTTCAAATAGCCCTAAACAATCCAATGCATTAGCTTGTGATCAAAGACATTATCACTACAATCACACTTGTTACATAAAAGTGACATTTAAACCAATATTAAAATATGATACTATATATTCATGGTCCTTTAAAATTATTAGAAAAATATAAATAAATACAAAATAATTTAAATTATTATAAATTTATAAATAGACACATAATTCATTTGCATAAAGTCTAATACTCAATACCTATCATTAACTAATTTTAATGACATTAAACAAATCTAATATATTAATACATATTAATGTAAACCTAATGCATAATAACCATAAAAACGTTTTCATGCAAATCACTTTCAAACTTGTTGCAATAAACACAAGTGAAAAATTAAAAATCTGAGTTAAAACATCACTTAAATTACAACTCTAAATATCTATAACCAATTGCTTTTTATTATTTTTTAAAACTCTCCATTCAAATGACTCATACAAATCAAATATATATATATAATAAAATTAATAATATATTAATCAAAAGTACTCTGGTTATTAAGTAAAAAGTATAAAAATATAACAAGCAATCAAAAATAAACTTATAACAAAATACATCTTTAATTGTATTAACACTTTTTTCCAACAAATTGTGTATTTTTTTTTTTTGGAGACTAATACCAGCAATACCCAAATTTTGGATAGAAGAAAAGATAAAGCTATCTATTATGTATTTAAAAATTTATATATTTTTTTAACATTTCTCCAAAAAAAATATGTGTGGTTTTTTATTTTTGAGATTAAATAAAAACAATATCTAAATTTTGAGAAAAAAAAAAAAAAAAAACCAAAACTTCAATTATGTTTTTTTTTTTTTAATATCAGGTTACTTATTAAATATTTCTAACAACTTATGTGACATGAATCTCTTCAATTAACTTGTTACCTATGAAATATCTTCTAACAATTTGTATAACAATTAATTTGGCCGGGATCTAGGCTACCTCGAATTTAAATTACATGAATTTGACCTAAGATTTAACCATTTTTTATTGGTTCGTAATTAAAATTAAATAAACCCTCATTAAGCAAGGGAAGCGCTTAAACCTAAGGCAATGGGCGGCCACAAATTTCCAATTGAACTTTGACTACCGTCTCAAACAAATCTCCGATTCCGTCTAACGGTTGGATGAAGGGGAGCGCTCTCCTCCTGGGCAGCTATCTATTTAATATTGTTGTTCTATAGCGATTCTGCAATTATCTTCCCCAATCTGCCGCGTCTGCGTCTGCCATGCGCGAGGGATTGCTGTTTTGGGTAGTCTGTGCAATGCTTCCATGCCTATCTCTCCTTTTGAGCTTTTGCAGATGAAGCTGCTTCCCTGCTATCACCTGCCCTTCTGGTAAGTTTACATTTTTTTTCGCTGTGTAATTGAGATCAGCACATTCCAGTGATTCGACCAATAGATTTTTGGGTTCGTCAGTTTGATCAGAGAATTTAGCACCCTTTTGATCAAACCTATTTCTTAATGAGTCTGGTGATTTGGGATCGTGCAGGGCCTTTGATCTGGAAATTACAAAAAGCAAACAGTAATGGTTCTTGATCATACCGGGATTTGCTTTTGTAATTCTCTTTTTTCGGCGCAGGATGGTCCATAGCTCTGATCGGTTCATCTCTGGGTAAGATTCTCCGCTATTCATCCAGTTTTTATTATTTGGCGCAATTTGAGCGCTCGTTTGGCCCTTATACGCCTATTTGAGGGCTCTGGTCTTCGAAGGATACTTAGTTAGTGTTGCATGGAGAAAGGTCCAATGGAGAACGATAATTTCTGGAAATGGTGCGGGGCTGGCAAGAAGCTTTTCACCATGAACAAAATCCAGTCTATGGGAGCTGGATTCTCTGCAGTAACTAAAATCGGATCTCCTGCGAAAGGGTCCTGTCAAAACATTATTCTGAAAGGAAAGCAATGCATCCATGACTCTTCCCTCCGCAGATCTTTGACAACTGTTGAAGGAAATGCATTGAAATCCAGAGGTTATAGCGGGGACTTGTGCTTGCCAGTTCGAAATTCAGTTGCAGAGGTTAGCCCCTTCCAGAAAGGAGATTCGACAAAGTCCCCAATATCAGTAATTCGACATCACGTATCTTCATCTGGGACTAATTCAGATTCAATTTCAGATCATCAACACGGCGATTCAGGCTTCGATGGTCAGTTCTTGCGCCGACATTGGGGTGTTGCCAATGAAAATTCTGTTGAAGACCTGAGTTTTTATGACAAGAAGCAACAGTCGAAATCGGGAATGGGGAGAAATGGCCAAAAGCCAGGTCTTAAGCGGACTAGGTTGTTCGCTGATGATGGAATAACGGGCAGTTCAGGTCAGTATGCGGCCAGCAACAGGGAACCCTCGGTTGAGGCCTCGTCATCTTATTCGATTTCTAAGGTAGCTGCAGAGGACATGGAGTTGCAGTCACCAAGTATGCATGGGGAACTGAGGGATTTGAGTCCTAATTACATCGATTGGCCCTGCCAGCCGCCTGCTACCAAGAAACCCAAGAAGGATCAAGGCTTGGTCTCTATGATCAACGGGAGCAGTTTCCAAATTGAGAATCAGAAGGATGAATCTGAGAATTTATTTGAAGGGCTTCATCTTTTAGCTCATGTTGCGGTTCGGGTTCAGTCTCTGGAAAAGGACCCTTCCTGTTTCACTGAGAATATCCCACAAAAAGAAGGGAATAGAAAGGCAATCTTCATTCCCATAGGGGCGCCGTTTTCACAGAAGAAAGCAGTCAGAAGAACCAAAGTTGTTCTTAAACATCACCAGCCGGATGCTCCGCAGACGCCTCATGATTTACAGAAGAATCTGAGTGCTGCCAATTCAAAGCCTCTCCTGACATCTGACAGCATTGGCAACCTGGATGGCCTGGCGTGCATAAAGCAGAGCGAAAATCTAGTTGCGGGTAATGGGATTGATGAAGATCAAATAGCGAACCCACAATTGCGCTGCTCTAAGAGAGTTAAATCTCAGGCATTGCCGACAAAGTATTGTGACTCTGTTCTCCACTCATGGAAGAAAGGTACTAGATGAAAATTCAAATTATCATGTTTGTCGCTTCAGGGCTGAAATCATTTTATGAGTTTTTCAAGTTTCCACTTGCTTGTTTATTGCGAACACCTTAGCAACATAAAATGTCATATCTCTGAGAGTATTTCAATGCTGCCTACTAAACTACTGACAACATGAGAGAGAGAGGAAATGCTGTCAGTCTCCACAGTCTGTAATAGAATAAGGACATTGACAGTCAATTTTCCCTTTTTTGTTCTCGATTACTCTCTCTTCATTGTGTTGAGTGTAAATGAAACTCTTGCGAAATCTGATTTGAATATTCGTTAATTTGTTTACACCAGAGTTGCTTCACATTTTTCTTTCAAAATAGTCTTCCAGTTCTATTCAAACTGTAAATCATTGCACTTCCACAAATTAACTCTTCTTAATTGTAAACAGTTATGCTTCTGATCTACGGCAAGTAGCATGTAATTGAATTTGAATTATTGGCAGTTTATAACATGAATTTCGGTATCAGTTGGCGCTATTCAATTTTCTCATCTAGCTGTTGAAGGATCTTTAAACTGATCCTCTATCAAGTAAACTGAATCCATGTTCTGATGCTCTGGACATTGCTTATAAGCAAAATGAATGAACTTCCTTGATGCCAACTTGTGTTGAATCTCTTCCTACCTCTGTATATATTTATAATAACTTTTAGAAGTTTTACTTGGTATTATTAACCTCCAAATAATGTGGTTCTGTAAATAATGGGGTTCTGTTTATGTAGCCCTTCCAGTTTTCCTTTACATGTTCTGTAAATAATAAGTTTCTGTTTATGTAGCCCTTCCAGTTTTCCTTTACATACTATTTTTGATGTTTATTTATGTAGCCCTTCCAGTTTTCCTTTACATACTATTTTTTATGTTTGTTTTTTTTTAAATTCTGTATTTGTATGTGTTTTTTTGTTTTTTCAAATTCTGTATATGTAGACAAGCCTATTGGAATATAAATGGTGGATGACCGGAGGGCCAAAATTCAGAAATTATAAATAAATGTCAACTAACTCTTCCTTAGCCTTATGTATGGGTTATAATATCAAACCACACTGTACAAATTATAAATAAATGCTGGCTAACTCTTCCTTGCCTTACGTACATGTTTCTGTAGTCCTTCCAGTTTTCTTTTCCATAAATATGTATTTTGATGCTTGATTTTAAATCCTCTGCCTGTAAACAAACCAGATTGGACTATAAATGGTGGATGGCTTGAAATCCTCTGCCTGTAAACAAACCAGATTAAATGGTGGATGGCTTGAGGGCCACTCTAGTAGAGATTATAAGCATTCACCATGTGATTTATTTTGATTGTGAAATATTTATAGTTTAGAGAAATGTGATTTTTTTTTAATTTTTTTGGTGATTAAGTTGAGTTTAAGTTGGTGTTAGCTTGTTTATTATATGGAAGAAGAATGATCAATTTATAATGGGATGTTATTATCAGGATTATGTGAGGTTTGGTCGAGCTTGGACACCCCAAAGTGATTTCTATTCTCAGTCCTCATGAAATTTAAACCTAGAACTTAGTGTGGACTAAAACCCACTCAAACCAACTGGTTTACACCTCATGAGTTATATGCAATTAGTGTTACTGAGAACCAACCATAATAACATCAATTGTTTAAAAAACTCATATTTTGATCCATTATTTTGCGGTAGTCTAACTATTATGCTTTTTTGCCCTGAAAGTTATAGAAATTCTGGCCATATTTTGAAAAAATCTCATAGGGATTTTTGTAAATCCAAAAGCTGTATAAATTCATAATTTTAGGTGCTTTAGACGTTTTGATGGTGCTGAATCCATTTCCACCATCAAAAACTACACGATTTAAACATACCTCTACAATATTTTTTGAAATTTTTTACCTGGATTCCGGCCACTTTTAACTATCCAGAGAATTCCTCTGCCTCAATGAACTATTCCCATTATTTTATAGAAACAATACACTTATGAAAAAACAGAATCCATCAAAATATTTTGACAACTTTACTGTGCTTGCAATCTACTTTATAAGAATTCGAACAG
>APFE030205472.1:0-14063 GCA_000404065.3 Pinus taeda | reverse complement strand
TTCCAAAACAACATTTAGAACTCATGAGGGTCATTATGAATTTTTGGTCATGCCTTTTGGCCTTACCAATGCACCTTCAACATTTCAAGGTTTGATGAATTCAATTTTCAAACCATTCCTTAGAAAATTTGTGTTGGTATTTTTTGATGATATACTAATCTACAAGAAGTCTTGGAAGGATCATTTTGAACATGTTGACAGGGTGCTACAACTATTGGAGGAGAAACAATTATATGCAAAAAGATCCAAATGTTTCTTTGGAGTACAAGAGGTGGAATATCTGGGTCATATTGTTTCTCATGAAGGAGTTAAGGTAGACCCTAGCAAAATTAAAGCCATTAAGGAATGGAAAATTCCCACATCCATAAAGCATCTGCGAGGATTTCTTTGGTTGACAGGGTATTATCGAAGTTTGTTAAGAATTATGGGAGAATAGCAGCACCTCTAACAACATTATTGAAGAAAGATGCATTTTCATGGACTCCGGAAGCAACAAAGGCCTTTGAACATCTTAAAGAGGCAATGTGCCAAGCACCGGTCTTAGCTACACCGGACTTCACAAAAACCTTTATTGTGGAATGTGATGCTTCAGGAAATGGAATTGGTGCTGTTCTAATGCAAGATGAAAGACCCATTGCTTTTGAAAGTCGTCCAATCAAGGGAAAGTTTTTAAGCAAAGCTATTTATGAGAAGGAAATGTTGGCAATACTCCATGCACTAAAGAAATGGCGTCCCTATCTAATGGGAAGACACTTCAAGGTAAAAACGGATCATGATAGCCCTAAATACTTTTTAGAACAAAGATTATCCTCTGAAGAGAAACAAAAGTGGGTTACAAAGATGTGGGGTTATGACTTTGAAATCATCTACAAAACAGGGAAGCAAAATGTGGTGGCAGATGCACTCCCAAGAAAGGATGAGGATGTGGAAGAATTGTTGTGTGCCAGTTCTACTATCCAGCCAGATTGGATAAACAAAGCAAGGGATGAATGGAAGAAGTACAAAGAAGTATGGCCACTTACTCAAAAGTTGCAAAAGATCCCAATTCAAACAATATTTCCAGAAATTGAAGAGGAAGGAAAAATCATATTGGAACTTGGAGCAGTCATAGAAACAAGAACCCGACAGCTACGAAATCGATCAATTACAGAGTATCTCATCAAGTGGAAGAACTTACCCGCGGAAGATTCCACATGGGAGGACAAGAATTTTATACAGAAGCATCAAGAACTACTCAAGCGTTGAGGACAACGCTTTATGAAGTTGAGGGGCATGTTAGGCCCCTATACTACTAGTGTAACCCTTATTGTTATTAGTACAACCCACTTATTATATTGATGTACCCACATAGTGCCCATATTGTTACTATTGTACCACATATAAGCCCACTAATGTTACTATTGTGGCTTCATATACTATTTGTTAGATCGGCTGGGTTATATGTGACTCCTTAGACTCCTATATATAGAAAGAGGTTTTTTCATTTGATCATCCAAGAATTTGTTCATTTATGTAATGTAAGGAGGTTTCCCCCTCGAAGAGGCTGAATTCTAAGGCGTTGATCTATCTTTTCTATCTTTTCTTGAGCTGGTTTCATAACACATTATCTCTCTTTCTCTCTCTCTCATTATCACCATCATGTCATGAACCAACCTAAATCATGCCATTTTAAAAAACAAAAACATAATCATCATTATCATAGGATATCATTTAACAAATACAATCGATATCATGTAGCAAACAGAAACATCTTATCAATTAGAAATCAATAATCATCATATTATCTAAGAAAATCAATCATTATATCATCTAACAAACAATAAAACAAATACATACATAAACATATACACATTAAATGTGCAAAAAATGTCAACACCATATTATCTAATTAGCAAAAGCAGAACCATCATATCACATAAACAAACAAAATTTGCTTTCATTTAAAAAAACACATAAAATACACCAACATATACATATCATTATAAATAAAAAACAATGTCTCTACATAAATATCAATGTCATCTCATCTAACAAATATATCATATTATAAAAAAATACAATTTATGGGTACATTTAGAAAAAAAAAGTCTTTTCACATTTTTATAAGCATGCACATCCATTTAACATATCTTATAAAAATAAAACAATTCTACTCATGAATAAATTATTTTATATCATCCAATTTCCAAAAGATAAATAATTACATATAATAAAATAATACAAAGATATCCTTTCCCATTATCATCAATTTATAGATCAAAAAATTAAATTCACAAAAATATTCCTTTCATTATTATATAAATTCAAATCAATAAATAATTATACAAACAGAGATATAACTAAACAATTTGAGTATAATAATTAAGTAAAAAAATCATTCACTAATAGCCATATAAATATAAATGATATAAAATCAAATACGACAAAACAATCATTATTAATTGAATTTTCGATATATAAAATAATTTAATATAAGTACTTATTGAATAAATTAAATATTTAAAATAAGAAAATCAAAATATTTAAAAAAGAGAAAATAAAGAATGAAACATAACAAAATATTATATAAAAATTTAAAATAAGTAATGATATAAGAGTTCAAAAATTCATGTTTAAAATGTATAATGATATTAAAAATGATTAGAATATTATTAATTATACAATTAATGGTGAATCAAAGACACATCTTATTAGATAGGAGATAATGGCATATAGACATTAGTATAGAGAAATTGCATATAGCCCTCATCTTTCTTACATTAGGATCAAATGGACAAAGTGAAAAAGAGTTATGACTCCCGCGTCTTATGAAACAGACACCCATATGCAATGAGAATTTAGATTATCTCAGAACAATGCCACTGACCACATGAAAATCAACATTGAACAGATCAATACGGGCATTACCTAGGTCAATACAGCCGTTAACCAAATAAGAGGAGCTACACTATCCACATCACCCTAAAGGAGCAGGTAGATTCGGTGAACAAAAATTTTGTTTTAAATAATTTTATTGCATTGGAATTTATCAAATTTTGTGATGCTTTTTAAGCTTAATTATTGTTAGAATAGTTGGAATCGAAGGTCCGTTGAAAAAAGTTATTAAGAAGCTAGAAATGGGAAGTGCAAAAAATGTTGTAACAGTAATATTGCATGGGTTTGGTGGCATGGGAAAAACTACCCTTGTCGATGTTATGTGTGCACGCCTGTTTGATGCAAACAGAGAAATGATGTAGATTTTATTTTCTTATATTGTTTAACCATATTGCATCAACTATTGAAGATGCAAACAATAATAATAAGAGATTTGAGAAGGGAGAATCAAAATACTTTTGGAAGATATGAGGATATGAGGAGGGACAACAACAAATTGAGAGCATCTTAGAGACAGAGGTAGTTTTTATTTATATAGACAATGTAACTTTACTTTCAAATAAAGTTGAACAAGGCCAAGATGCACTTCAACAACTTCTCAATAACAATATGGGAAATGTGATAATATTGAGATTGTTTCTCACTGCAAGTGATAAAGATGCACTGAGAATAAGTGTATTAAAAGAATAATTTTACCCTATTAAAGTCTTCCCGAAGAAGAGGCATTGGATCATTTCAAGAAAATACTAGATGATGATAGTGAGAAGCAACCATGTGAAGGAGTCTTAAAGCTTCTGAAGGTGGTAGAAGGATTCATCAATTCGGAAGAAAGAGCACAAGAATCTTATATTAGAGTGTTGGAAGAGAAAAAAAAAACTAGAAGGGTGAAATAGGGAATGATATAGAGTGTTATGCATTTGACTACAAAAAGTTTGACCAAACTTTGAGAGATTGACTCTTAGACATTTGTTCATGTTTTCAAGGCTTCAATTGGGAAAAAAATTCAGATATTGTGGGAGAGCAAGAACTACATATTTTTTCGAGGCTTTATGACAAAGAAAATTGAAATAAGATTAATGGAATTGGGTACCAAGACTAGAGAAGAAAACATCTAAAAATATTATTAATAAGTAATTAATGCAATTAGGGACCGAACCAAGAAGAGAGCAAAAATATTCAAGGAAATAGTAGACATAAGCTATTAATGAGATTGAGGGAGCAATAACAAAGCCTAAAGATTTAAAAACATTAAAATTAGGCCACGCAGGCAGTGAAATAAAGGACAAGAATATTGAAACTTCTACTCTAATATATGCAACCAAAATTGAAGAATAAATCATGAATATGAATATAAAATAAATACAAGAAAAATAATTGTCATTACTATAATAAATATCACTGTTATAGCTCTCGTGTTCCCTCCGCTCCACTGTAAATAGCTCACTTCATGACATCGACTTTAATTCATCCATGCATCCTTTCTCGTTGATCCTCTTCCTCAAATTCAGATCTTGTCTTATTTATCAAAAGCTACAAGGTATATTCATATAGACAAAACAAAAAAACTCACAAGAACAACAGTCATAGAGTCATAGTCACTTAGACATAGACAACGATGTCAACAATAGGAATCTCTTTTACTACAAATAAATGAAATATCCTACATAAGAGGAAACTCTTTCATTGAAAATACAATGAAATTCCTTACAATTGCGAATGGTGAAACAAATCAACTCTTCATTCATCCTATTTCTCTTCTCCATCAAAATCTATAGGTTACAAACACATAACACAGAGACAATATAGACATAAATAGAGGAACCAACATAGAGTCACAACCACACAAACATTGACATACACCGGAGAAAACACTTACAAAATGAAAATACAAAAATATTCGTTGCAAATACAGATGATAGAAGAGGAGGATGTGAACAAAATAACTTAGAACTATTCATCTAAAGGATCGCATAGTTGGTATTCAGATTAGATTTATGGATGATTGTGAATGACTTTATGATGATGCATATAGTACATATATTTTTCTCACATGGTGATCTTCATAAGGACAAGGATAAGTACAAAGCTTGAGTACACAACTTCATTATTTGATGATGAGCCACTTATTTCTTTTATGTTGCTGTCATGATTCATGCCTTAAAAAATGCATAAAGTTCATATAGTGCAGTTATGATGCAGGATTCCTATAGTTCTTGGCTCTCACATGGTTGAGGATTGTTGTTGTTGATTATATCAAGAAATATTGACAAATGATCATGAGCTCATGGTTTTCTAGATACATATTGCTATCTCTTTGATGGATATACAATATGCTGGATACATGGATGATTACTTAAGTTGCATATTGACAAATATTGTTGGTTGGCCAAGAGAATGGTGTTATTGCAGGTCACATGAAGACATAACTAAGAAGACATGGGTATTCGAAGACTTGGCTTACTTAGACACATAATGATGATGAGTTCTTACCTTATGATGATTGGTTGATACTCACATATGTTGATTATCATGGTTGATTCTTATCAGACATGGGATGTTCCCTAGTGATGATACATGGTTGATATACATGGTTGATTACTTAAGTTGCATATTGACAAATATTGTTGGTTGGCCAAGAGAATGGTGTTATTCCAGGTCACATGAAGACATAACTAAGAAGACATGGGTATTCGAAGACTTGGCTTACTTAGACACATAATGATGATGAGTTCTTAGCTTATGATGATTGGTTGATACTCACATATGTTAATTATCATGGTTGATTCTTATCAGATATGGGATGTTCCCTAGTGATGATACATGGTTGAAAGATCATAACATGATGGCTATGGTGTTTTCACAGATGATATGATGTGAATTATTTTGTGTTACTACTTTGAGATATGACATATGCTTAGTTGATTCATGGAAGGTTATGATATGGCTCTTTCTACGAAGGAAACAAAGCAAGTCGATCTTGATTAGATCAAGAGGATGATTTGATATCTATATATGGCATACTTAGTCATAGGTTGATGGTATTTTCTTTGTCATATCTTCAGAACTAATGATGGACATATACAATTTACATGTTTGGATGTGGTGTAGATCAAACATGTTGTATGACAGTTGTTGATGACTATCATGGTCTTGTTTAGATATTTATTCTCTATCATAATTGTCTTGTATATCATTCGATGTAAAGGTCATATAAAGACCCATGATGTAATAATTTTTCTCTATCTTTTGATGAGTCCTTTTTGGTCATATGATGTAATTTGTATCCCCACTTTTCATTGGATGGATGATGTAATTTCTGTCATGTATAAATAATTGGTATATCCCCACTTGGTTGGGTGGATGAGTCAAATTTGGTATATCCCCACTTAGTTGGGATATTGATGAGTCATTGGTGACAAGAAGATCAAAGTCACTTAGTTTATCTATAGAGTCATGTTATTCTTTTGGAAAATATTTGCAGACTCTGCATATGATCAGGGGGAAAATGAATGATATAGTGAAACTCAACATGTACAAAGGAGGAGTTTAATTAGATAATTCAACATGTTCTTAGGAGTAGAATGATCAATTTTTATATTTAGTTGTTCAGATATGAAAGTCTTATTTTCAGTCAGCCCTTTGCACTTGGTATCAAAGGGGGAGAATATCTTGGTCTTCCCTTTGCCCTTGATGTCAAAGGGGGAGAGTATTTTGGTGTTTCTTGTTATCTCTAAGAGTTTCTATAGCTTGCGGTAATCAACACCAACGTGGTTTCCATCAAGTCCAAAGGTGGAGATTGTTGGGATTATGATGCATGTGTTGTACTTGATGGCAACCCACTTGTAGCAGAACAACTCACTTGTATATAGTAACTAGATGAATCTATAGAAGGGATATCAAATGTGATAGAACACATGGAAATTTTGTTTACAAATGTGACAAAATATAGGGTAGTTCAAAGGAATCAGTTCAGAAGTAATGTACAATTGCAACTCTCTCAGATAACAGTTCACAGTACAACAGGTTAACAACAAAGGATTACAGATCAAACTCCAAAGAATGAAGAAAGAGAGGTATATGTAGGTTCACTTTGCCCAAGGATCATATACACGTGGGTTAACAGAACAAAAGGAGCAAATAACATATACACACACTTTAACAAGAGTAAAAGCATGAACATGTTGGAAAACTAAGTTTTTGGTCCGAGGTATTTGGTCCAAGGTATTTTGATCTAAGGTATTGGTCCAAAATATTTGATCTGAGGTATTGACCCTAGGTTTTTGGTCCAAGGTATTGAGAAAGGCCTAGAACTATATAAGGAGGAGAGAATCATTAGGCCATGTGTAGCAAGTATTGAATATCTAATGAAGTGTGAGATCTAGTATGTAGGTTATCGACTTATGGTGCTTTACTTGATCTAAACCAAGGATGAACCTTAGCGGTTAATGAGGGATAAGATCTAATGACGGATCGAGATCTTAAGGCTTGAAATGAGTTATCATTATGTGGTTCGATCATGTATAGTCTAGATCGGAATACTGATGCATGTGTTATTATGTAAGTGTTATGATCTGGGTATGACTAAAGTCTAGAATAGTTGCAAAATTATGACTTAATATTTTCAGATATGTATGCTGGTTCGATTTGATAAAAGTTTGTATACACGCTAGTTCAACACATCTAAGTAGCGTATACGTTATGAAATATGATATTGAAGTTGTAGTTGGATCTGGCTGTTGTTGCAAAATTATGGGTTCTCCTCTGTGTTCTGGTGACCGTGTTTTGATGACAGTATACTGAATGTTCAAATTGATTGATTGTGATTTTTTTCAGTGACGATGGGATTTTAATGACTCAATTGTGGATGATTCAGAGATTGATGATTGAGTTTCAATGATTGGTTAATGCAAATCTATTTGATGGTTCTATTACAATGGTGATTGATTTTGAGCTTCAATGTTGGTGATGGGTCGAGTATGAAATTTGGATGAAACGAGGCCTTCATGTGTATTGTTGTGTACCGGGAGCATCCAATTTAAAAATTTATGGAACGTGGTCCCTGGAGGAAGAAAGAAGGTCGTAGCCTTCTGTAGGTCAGCGCCTATGTACTAGTAAACATATCAGATAGTACAAGAGCTATGGGGTTATAGCTCCCTTCCAGTAGAAGCTGGAGAATGAGAGAAGGTTGTAACCTTATGCAGGTAGAAGTCTGCGTACTGGTATGAGTCTGCACCAGTACAATGTTGTAAATAGATTTTCTTATTATTAAAATAGGACAGAGATGACAGTAGTAGGTGGCTTTCACGCACATTGGGTTTCCACCTTAAATCTTGGTGTTCATGTGTATTACTTATGTGTGATGGTTCATTCTGTTATTAATTGCACATGGTTACTGTTTAATGTTTAATAAAGTACTGATGTACAAATTAAAGATCAACATATGATGAATTAACAGAATCATAAGTTCACTAGATATATGTTGGTTTCCTTAAGAACAATTGTGTGCACAAGCGAGTTGCCTTCATCGAAGTAGCATATACAAATCTGATTATGGAAATGAAAATATTATTGATTTACAAATACTGATTCACCCCCCCTCTCAGTATTATTTCCAACAAAATAGAAATAGTACAAATAAATTCATCCATTTCACCTAAACATCTATAACTATCAACAATCAGTGATTCGCCAACACTAAATTTTTCACATAAACATTTCAACCATCTTTTCTTTAGAGTCTTTATCATTCACTTCATAATAATACTAAGGACTGAAAAACTTAACAACATTAAATACATATAAATCTATGAATCTCCTATCTAAATATTCAATCACCTTTATAACAAAAAATTTCCTAAAATAATATAATCATCTAGTGTCCTCGATATTTGAAATGATTCCATTATCCATTTCAGTTTTTCATTTATTTTAGTTGATTTCCCAATCCATGAATAAACTTTGTTTGCAATCTAGTGATAGGTGATGGATGTTCGAAGATGATGATGAGTCACGTGTTAGCTCTTTTCTCGACTCGTTAAACTTATATGAAAAGATTGTTGAGTATTTTTTCCCTTTTTGACTCGTTAAAGAAAATAAAAATGGGGGGTCCACTTTCAACTCTTTTATAACCCTTTAAAAGTGAAAAGATGGCTGAGCCCCTTTTCATTTTGAACTCATTAATGGATGCAAAGTGTTGTGTGCCCAGTATAAGTTTACCCCTCTTTTGGGCCTAGAGGCACTATTTATGAAAAAGGTACTCCTTGACTGAAATGGTCAAGTGGTTCTCTCAGGTATCATTTTCTACCTTTTCAGGTTCGAGAGACACAAATGTATGAAAAGGGATTATGTGGATTTTTCTTTTACATGTATTTTTCAAACTCTCTAAGCATGAAAAATATACTAAGTTACACCTTTGTCAGAATCGTTAAACTATTAAATGACATCAAATTTCTCACCATGATGAACATGAGCTTATCCTTCCTAGGTCTCATTAAACTTAGTAGATCAGATTCACTTGAAGGTTGAACTTACAGTGTAAGCATATGCTATCCCCTTCAAGCTTGTGATTAAGAAATAATTGTGGTACTTGCCAGAAATGGTAGGGGGAAATTTGGAAATCTATCGATCGTGTCGGCAGCTCACTTTTGAACATGCCACTCTTTGCTTCTTGTCGAGTTGGGACATCCTCCTCTGCATCGTTGACCTTCCTGGGTTTGGATTGTTTATTTTTGCTCTCCATTTGATCTCTTGAGCTGTGATATGTTCAAGAGTTGTCCTTCTGCAGTTACACTAACCTCTAATTCTCTGTATCATCCAAGATCATTTTGCATCCTCTCATGCATCAATGATGTGGGATTCATTATGGCCCTCCTTCGACACGATTGCTTTCCTTCAACTTCAAATAATTATCCGAGAAGTCAACCAAGAGACTCCCCTCCAGTACCTTAGAGCTTGCATGCTCTAATGGCAAGTTCTTCACACTCGATGACAAGTTCACATCATTGGCTTTCAATTGAGTGATTTCATGAGCGTTCGACTTCAATTCCTCTATTTACATTTCGGGAATTGTTTTAATAGTACCTTGGTGGTTTCTCTTGTGCTTGTTAATAGTTTACATCATTGATTGGTAATCAAGCAACTTTCTAGCATGTTCGATGTCAACATATATACTTACATGGATCTGTACTTTGATCGGGTCATGTTGGAGCATCAGACCCTGGACTTAGATAAAAAAAGTCCAGGTTGTGAAGTGGTGTGACATGCTTATGATGATATGCATGTCTCTATCTGATGGTTGGCTGTGACCAGACCATGAGTTATCATATGTGACCCTTCTCATTATTGGATGGCTATGACCATACCTTAGTTTTATTATGATCCTCTTTGACAGATGGTTGCGCCCAAACATGGATCCATTTACATGATCATTCTCTAGATGATTGCATCCATGCCGCGATTCATGTATCATTTGGTAGATCTCTCAATTATGTATATGTATTCGTACTTGCTTGCAAGTTTTCTAATGGCAGATCGGTTCCCCGTACTGATTTATAAAGCATTTCATCCCTCACTCGAGCTTGGCCTTCATGCTTTAGGGGGCATCTATTACGTAGAATTTTTTCATTGTCCATATACTCCCCATTCCTTGATCTTGGAGGACCTCTATAGTGAACCCCACATTCTTTTCCTTCACGAAGAAACTCCCATTATTTCCCTCTTCATCAGAAGATAAATTCCCTTTTGCACCATTTCTCCTTAAACTTCTGTTTTTCCCAATTTAAAAGACTGACGCTAATGGCCTCTGTCTCCCTCATGCCGATGTGAAAAGATTAGCACTACTCCTTGCGCCAACCAGAGAAACTGAGCTATGTTCCAGTCGCGTTGATCCTGTTTTGGAAATTTTTTTAAATTAGAGCTGAGGCTTCCAGCTCTAGAAGCTCCATAACAGAAGTCTTGTAAATGGTTTGGCTGGATGAGGTCGAGGATGAAATTTGGGCTCCTTTCCCTTATAATGATGGAACTACCTCAATGGATAATTCCTTCTCCCATGAGAAGAGGATCCATCTCCCATCCATATTTCCTATATAAACCTCCCTCCTTCCCAAGCACAAACTAGTCATAGTTTTTGGTTGAGTGTTTATGCTATTTTGGTTTGGAGTACACAAGAAAGCTATTACTAGTTGTAGCTATCTAGTTGTGTGAGGGAGAAGTGTGGTTCGGTTTGGAGTGAAGCCTAAAGGGAAGAGACTTAAAACTATTATTGATTGAGGCCATCATGGAATGCTAGTAGAATTGTGTGGGGACATGGTCTTGTTAGAGGAAGACTACAACATCAAGATGAATGGTTGTAATATCTCTTTGATGTTAATATATGCAACTATCTATTGATTTCCTACATGTTTTGTAATATCACATATTCATGGCTTAATGTTTCTTGACTTGTTAGGTAGGTTGAATTGAAATTTGTATATTATTATGTTTGTTGTTTGTTGTTGTTTAGTTGTCTCAGAAGCTTGAAGAAGGAAGCGAGAGATAGCTGGAGTGAGAAAGTGAGGGCATCATCAAATAGGATAGGTGGGCCAAGCAGTAGGCTCTCTTGATTGATTCTAACCTAAGGAAATCTTCCATAGAAAGTATCTGTTGTGGCTAGACCCATCATCAACCTAGAGGAATTCATTTGTGTCTACACTTATAGTTTTACTTCACCACAGAGAGAGGGGCATGACGAGTGAGAGACGGGGAGAGAGAGAGGGAAAGAGGGGAGGGGTTGGTGAGGAAAAGGGGGTGAGGGGGAGAGTGGGGCTGGAGGAGAGAGAGAGAAATATGGGTGAGAGAGTGGGAGAGGGAGAGGTTGAGAGGTGGGAGGCGAGTGAGGCAGAGGGGGGAAGTGGGAGAGAGGGGGAGGAGCAGAGAGAGAGAAAGATGGGTGAGAGAGTGAGATAGGGAGAGGTTGGGTGAGAGATGAGGATAGGGAGAGAGAGAGGGGAAGAGTGGGATGGAGATGGGCAAAGAGGGAGATAGGTTGGGGGAGAGAGGGAAAAGGGGAGTAGGATCAAGAGGGGACGAGAGCAAGAAAGGGGAATGGGGAGAGGGGGTGAGAGAGAGATAGAGAGGGAGAGCAAGAGAGAAAGAGGGAGAGGGTGGGCGGGAGTGAGAGGGAGGGAGGGGGTTGAGATAGAAAGGTGGTGGGAGAGGTGGAGAGAGAGGGGGCGGAGGAGAAGGCGAAGAAGAGGGAGAGTAAAAGGTGGAGGGAGGGGGGGAGAGAGAGAGAAAGAGGGGAAGGGGGAGAGATAGGGATATGGGTAGGGAGAGAGGGGGAAGGGGGGAGAGAGGAAGAGGGGTAGGAAGAGAGGGTGAGAGAGGGGGAGATAGAGAGGGATGGGAGGAGGGATAGATGGAGGGAGTGGGGGAGAGAGGGCGAGAGGGAGAGTGGGAGAGAGTGGGAAGAGGAGGAGAGAGAGAAAGGGAGTGGGAGAGAAAGCGATAGGGGGACCGAGAGTAGGAGGGGAAGAGAGCAGGATAGGGGTATTAGGAGAGGGAAAGGAAGAGATGGAGTGAATGAGTGGGATAGAGAGAGAGGGAGAGAGATGGAGAGAGAGAGGGAGGGAGAGAGAGAGAGAGAGAGAGAGAGAGAGAGAGAGAGAAGAGAGAGAGAGGACGAGGAGAGGGAAAGGGGATGGGAGATCGGACATGGAGAGAGATTTAGGCTGGGGGAGAGAGGGGTAGCGCCGTAGAGATGGTGGGTCAGGGAGAGCGAATAGAGAGAGATAGGTTTGTGGTAGATATGGGCTATGGGGGAGAAGGAGTTGCGCTGTGTAAGGGAGAGTACGGGAGATTAAGGGGAAGAGGAGAGGAAGAGGGAGAGGAGAGAGAGAGAGCAAGGGATGTGGGGAGAGGAGGAGAGTAGCGAGAAGGGGGGCGGTATGGGGGAGTATAAAATGGTTGACGAGGGGGATGGGGGAGCATGGAGAGAGATATGGACGAGGCGAGGGAGAGGGGGACGACTAGAGAGGAGGACTGAGGGTGCCGAGTGGGGGACGGTGGAGGGGAGAGGGAGAGCGGAGGGATTATAGCGAGACGAGCAGGAGGGAGGGAGGTGATGGGAGATTGGGAGGGTAGAGGGGGAGATGAGAGAGAGAATGAGAGGAAGAGAGAGCGTGCGGGAGGGGGAGACAGAGGAAGGAGCGAAGGGGAGAGAGACAGATAGAGAGGGAGGGAGAGGAGGAGGGAGGGAGGGAGAGAGGGGGAGAGAGCAATAGGGAGGGAGTGGGAGAGAGAGATAAAGAGAGGTGGGGTATTGGAGGGGGAATGAAGAGAGGAAGAGAGAGAAGGGGGAGAGAGAGTAAGAGAGAGTGAGAGAGAGGTAGAGAGAGCGAGGGAGAGGAGATAGGGGGTAATAGTTGGAGAGGAAGAGGGGGAGGGGAAGAGCACTTGAAAGGTGGAGGAGGAGAGGGAGGAAGAGTGGTGGGAGAGGCGTAGGAAGAGGAGGAGAGATAGAGATATTAAGAGTGTGAGCGAGAGTGAGAAAGAGATAGAGAGAGAGGGAGGGAGAGAGTGAGAGAGAAAGAGATAGATAATGAGAGAAATATAGATAATATGTCTGTGTGAGAGAGACAGATAGAGAGTGAGAGAGATGGGAGTAGGGATAGGTGGAGGGAGATGGAGAGAGAGGGAAGGTGAGAGAGGTGTAAAGGGAGATGGAGAGGGGGGGAGAGGGAGACGGAGAGGGAGAGGAAGCAAGAGGAATAAAGATAGCAATAGAGAGGAGGGAGGCAGGAGAGGGTGAGGAAGAGATAGAGGGAGAGGGGGAGGGGGAGGGGTAGAGAGATGGAAGGAGTGAGAGGGAGAGAGATAGAGGGAGAGGGAGATAGAGAAAGAGAGATAGTGCAGGAGAGGGAGAGAGGGAGGGAGGGAGAGGGAGAGAGAATAGAGGGGGAGGGAGAGCAAGAGAGAGAGGGAGGGATAGGTGGGGAGATGAGGAGGTGCAAAGGGTGAGAGAGTGGGAAAGAGAGAGGTGGAGAGAGGGGGAAAGAGAGAGAGAGGGAGAGAGAGGGAGAGAGCAAGGTTGGTGGATCAGGCAAAGGGGGTTAGTGGTAGAGAGCAAGAAGACGAGAGAGAGAGAAACAAGGGGAAGAGAGTGGGATATGGATAGGTTGAGAGGGGGGGGCGATGATGTAGATGGGGCAAGG
>APFE030205471.1:0-22904 GCA_000404065.3 Pinus taeda | reverse complement strand
CACTATACCATAGAATTCTTTTATTCTTTTTCGAGCTTAACAGAAAAAGACAAAAAAATTAAATATTTCAAAAAAGAGCGGGAACGGGACAATATTTCCATCTATTATTAGCAGCTAGAGTCAGTCGTGTCGCCCTTGAACAAAGCACTCAAAACAAAGTCTCCTCTGCTTGGGTGGGATTTAGTTTGACTTAGGTACACCTTGACCTTTGTTATTGAGTCAGTTCTCCCCCGATTGGTTATCTCTTCCAATCATATGGAGGGTTCGTTCGTGCCTCCTGCATGACGAACTTATACAGATTCGTCATATGTTGCCATAGTCACATTGAGTCGTGGTTTTGTTCAAGGGAAGTTAGCCTGAGTCGGCCTCTCTATGGTGTCTCTTGACTCATTTTTCAGTTGGCCATCCCGGTTGTCAGTGTCATGTCTATCATCACATCAGTTATATTGTTCCTTTACTCATGTCAGTTTGAGAAGGTCCCCATTGACTTCTTACTGGCGGGTCTTGTCCTTATTGATGACGACATCTTGCTTTGAGGGCAGGCCTAGAGTTGCACCCTACCCTATTTTCATTATTGATAGGTTACCTTGTGCTCAGCATCGATCAGTATCATGGGTCTTTGACTGAGTGGTTTCCCTTGTGTTCGACGTCAGCGTACATTATCACACATTGGGATTCGTGCAGTACCTTGGTTTCCATTTGACCCTATTGGTGGATACCTCGCCTCTGTGTCAGCTTTCATTATTGGTTGGCTCAGAGGGTTTTTGCCGTGCGCTAGCTACATCTTGTGTATGCCGGAAAGGTACTTCGTTTCAGTTACTACATCTTTTTTCATCTGATTCCTTCCACATTATTGGCCTACGGGTTACAATCGCGCTAGATTGATGAAGGATGCCTTAATGCCTTCCTTCTAGCAGATCTTTCCCTATCGACTTCGACTCATGGCTCTAGGGCAAAGATCTAGAGTCCATTTGGCAGTACCTTGGGGTTTGCAGTCATTAGTGGCAGATCCTTCACTATCGACAGTGGGAAACCATCATTGTCTCCTGATCAATAGATTCTTATAGGTGTTCGACTTCATCTCATTTATTCGCACTTGTTAGTTTGTACTGGGTACCTTGACGCTCATTATCATTGTCGGTGAGTAGTCTCATGTTTGTTAACGGTATACATCAATGACCGGTAATCAAACAATTTCTCACATGGTCGACTTCAGATCATTTATTCACATGGTGTAGAAGTGTACCACGGTGGTCGGTGAAGACCTCAGGTTGTATCAACATTCATTGGTTCACTTGACAGTTGCTTCTGTTGCTGCTAGTTGATACCACTCCACCTTATATGTTGCAGTCATTCATGACGACATTCTATATGCTAACACCTGAGTTTGCAGTGTAGTACCATCCTTTTCCATCATGTTCAGTTGGTACCTTTTGGGATCAGTCTATGATATCAGTGATCCCTTGTATCTTTCAGCATCATTGACAGTTTTATATGCGATATTCAGACATGTACTTGTTCGATCATGATCATATGATCCATTATGTATTTTCCAGCCATTTATACTTGTATACTTAGCGGATCCTCTTGTACTTGATATGCGGACATGCTTTGCTTTCTCTGAGCATGGGTATGCCCGCCTCAGATGGTGTTTCTTTCTGATCTTCTTTTGTGGCTTGGCAGGCTGAATTCTACTGAAGTACTCCTCGGTCTTTGGCAGATTTCCTTTCCATGTACTTGCTTAATATATTTCGGCCATCATGTACACATTCTGACCTCATATATTAGGGGGCATCTGTTATAGCTCCAAATCTCACTATTATGGTTTGTGATGCTGCACTCATGGCCTAGGGAAACCCCTCCTTCCAGACCTGATCCAAAATCTAAAAAACAATGTTTTATTCCCTGTATGCGACATTGCCCTGAGTTAAACGCGTGTATACGTGGGTTCATATATACCCAACCCGCGTATATGTATTAAAACACTTAAAAAAATATAAAACTCCTTATTTTCGAGCGGAGATCGCGACTTTTACCTACTGATCGCCTGTTAGTGCCCATGGCCTCAACTGTTCCCAACCAATTCCTAACTAAAAAACTACTTTGGAATTGGTATAAAAAGACATCAAAGGGAAGGCCTAAGAGAGAGGAGAAGAGAGAGAAAGGTTACTATACTGAGATTTTCCCCCTGATCAGGTCTGAAGACCCTTGGGCTTCCGCACTTCCCCCATTTGTACAAGAAACCCCTGTTTCCTTGTGATTTGATATTCATCCCTTAGTTATGGCATCATGGAGTGAGTCTTGGAAGGAGATATGTTAGAGGCTTGAGGCGGGACGGATCCAGAAGGAGGCTGAGTTTGGAGCGTGCAAAGGTTGCTCAGGTGATATTACTCTTTTTGTACTTTCTATTTGTCTTTAATAAATAAACATGTCTTGATTCCCGATATGCTTCTTCTTTATGTTTATGATGTTCATCTTTGAATTTCATGTATGAATGGATGTTGAAAAGTTTATAACTAACTTCCTTCTTGTATAACATAAAGATGATTTTTGTATAGATCTTTGTCCATATACTGCTACATTCTTTGGAATTGTTGGTTTTGCAGGGCAAAGGAGCAAAAGGGACACAAAGAAGGGTTTGGACCCTTGAGGAACTACCCGAATGTAGGACCTGAGGTACGTCCTTCTTACTTTAGAATTAGCTTTTGCTAGTTTAATGGCTGTGTGTGTGCATGTTTATTTGTTTAGACAACTTTGAGTCTGCTAGGGTTCCACCCAAAAGCCCTAGGGGATAAAATCCCTCAACATGTGTTCCTACCTTATCCTGCAACCTTTCATCTGTATATCAGATAACTCATTTAGGTGAAGGTAAAATTATTGAATTTTCACCTCATGATGTTGTAATT
The DNA here is from genome assembly GCA_000404065.3 of Pinus taeda. Classification (NCBI taxonomy): domain Eukaryota; kingdom Viridiplantae; phylum Streptophyta; class Pinopsida; order Pinales; family Pinaceae; genus Pinus; species Pinus taeda. The sequence continues at coordinate 19,998 of APFE030205471.1, read as the reverse complement.
AAGGACACAAAAGATCCTAGATAGATTGAAGCTACTAGCATTGCTGATGATTCTACAAGGTTGTATAAGTTTAACAAATTTGGGTAATCAAATTTTCCCTCTGTATTTGTTTCTCATAATGATGAAGTGATAAAACTTTGGGATGAGCGATTTGGTCACTTAAACTATTCCTCCCTTCAAAATATATCTAAATAAAATATGGTGACATGTTTTCCTGTTTCGGATTTGTACTCGAAAAACATCATCGAGATAGTTTTGAAAAACGTGTCTCTTGGCACGCCTCAAACCCTTTACATCTTGTGCATAATGATTTATGTAGTCCACTTCCAGTTGTTTCACTATCTGGCTACAAGTATTTATTAACTTTGATTGCTGATTTATCCAGACGCACTTGGGTATACTTCTTAAAACTGAAGAGTGAAGTCTTTAACATGTTCTTGGCCTATAAAGCCTTTGTTGAGAAACAAGATAGACATCAAATTATAAAGCTAAGATTTGATAATGGTGGAGAATATGCTAACAAAAAAATCATCAAAATTTTCACTGAGCATGGAATTCAATTGCAACATGTTGTTCCATATACTCCATAGCAAAATAGTGTACCTGAAAGGAAGAATCACATCTTAAAGGAAATGGATAATTGCATGCTTGAATCTAAAGGACTTAGCCTTAATTTTTGGGTAGAAGTAATTATTTGTGTAAATTACATAGTAAATCACACTCCTACTAAGGCTTTAAATAATATCACTCTAGAGGAAGCATGGAGCTCAATTAAACCAAAGACAAGTAATTTTCATGTTTTTGGAAGTGAAGCATGGGCCCATATTCCATATGACAAACAGAAATCCTTAAAGCCTAAGAGTGAAAAATGTATTTTTATTGGATATTCTGAAGATTTCAAATGATATATGCTTCTTCAACCTAAATCCAAAAATGTTATCATTAGAAGAGATGTAAATTTTGCTAAAAATATATCGGCCTACGAGCTTAGTTCAGTGGATGCGCCACCTCTCTCTATCTCTTCTACTTTTGAAAAATATTCCTTCTTCAGATGATGATAGCGAGGATTAAAATATTGCCCCACCTTCTTGAGACCCTCCTTCAGTTCCTCAACTTCCAAAATGGGTCCTTGCTACTCGGGATGTAGCAGGTGCTCTTGTAGGTGATCCTATATATCAGTGTCATACACATTGTAACTTCAATAGAGCCTCTTCTTTACTAGCTTAAGCTTTAGCAAATCATGATCCTGACACCTTTGCAAAAGCTTCAGGCCATCTAGATTTGTATGCAGCTATGAATGATACATGGGACCTTTTTCCTCTTATAAAGGGACAAAAAAATGTTACATGCAAATGGATTTACAGTTCCAAGTTTGGACCAGATCGAAAAGTTGATAAACATAAATCTTGTATTGTTGCTAATGGTTTTTCACAAGATGAAGGCAATGACTATATTGAAACCTTCTCCCATGTTTTCAAAATGAACTCTATCTGCCTTGTTCTTTCCCTTGCTACCTCTTTCAAATGGAAAGTCCATTAGATGGATGTTAAATTTGCTTCCTTGCATGGGGACTTGCATGAGGACTTGCATGAAGAAATCTATATGGAACAACCTCCCGAATTTATAAAAATAGACTCCAGCCTTATATGTCAGCTTATTAAACCACTTTATGGTCTCAAGCAATCCCCTTGGGCTTGCTATGCCAAAATGGATAACTTTCTTTTAGATACTATCTTTTCTAGGTGTCATTTTGACAATACTGTCTACACCAAGAAAGTTGTTAAGTATCTTATCAGTCTTGTTCTTTATGTTGATGATCTTATCCTTACTAGTAGTGATCCCAACCTTATAGACCATGTGAAGTCCAGCCTTAAAAATAAGTTTGAAATGACAGACTTAGGACACTTGCATTATTTCCTAGGTCTTCAAGTCTTGCAATCTAAAGAAGTTATTTTACTTTTCCCATCCAAGTATTCCTGTGATATTCCATGCCACTTTCATATGGAAGAATGTAAGCCATCCCATTATCCCTTTCAGTTTGGAGCCAAAATTTCAGTGAATTTTACTTCCCCTGAAGTTGATGCAACCTTATACCATCAATTTGTTGGAAATCTTTTATATTTGACCCATACTCGTCTTGACATTTCCTTTGCAGTTGGCATTGTTGCTAGTTTTATGAAAAAGCCACATGAAAGTCATTGGAAATCAACTAAAATAATACTTCATTATGTTTGAGGTATATTTCATTTTTGGATTCATTACATTGTAGAATCATCTCCTCTTTTGGTTGGTCTCACTGATTTTGATTGGACTGGTGACCCTGATGATCGAAAGTCTACTGTAGGTTATGTCTCGACTCTTGATTCAGGACCTGTTACATGGGCTTGCAAGAAACAAAATGAAATTTCTCCTTATTCAACAAAAGAAGAGTATCATGACACTGTTGAAGCTAGTAAGGAATCCATGTGGCTTCGTTAGATCCTATCAGAGTTTGGTTTTAGCAGCAACATTTGACTACATTTTGGTTTGATAATCAAAGTGCCATTCAACTATGAAAAGATCTAGTCCAACATCAGCACAAAAAACACATTGAATTACACATTCAATTCATCAGAAATAAATTCATGACCATGTTCTTGAAGTAAAATATTGTTCAACTGATGATGAAGTTGCAAACATGTTTACAAAGGCTCTCACATGGTGAATTTTACTAAACTTTGATTTATGGTTGGATTTTAGGAAGTTGTCACTAATGGGGGATAGTCTCTAATGCCTCCTTCCTTCTCCTATCATGTCATATTTTTACATCCTTCAATCCTATCCCAAGTTGTTCTTAAGGGGGGATATTAGGATATTTTGACACATAGGAAGTAGTTAAGTATAACTTGGTCTAGTGTATAGTTAGGTAAAGTGTGTTTCTTTGCTATGTAATTTTTACAACTTACAATCTGATGATCACGATATGTTCTAGACACAAAGTGATCCAATGGTTCATTCTCTCCTTGGTATTATCGACACTTGATCCATGGCTTAACAGTTGATTGGTTCATGATCTATATTTAAAGAACATGGAGGGTCATTTGTAGGTTGACCATTCATGAGAGAAGGTTGTGTAAATTTTATTTCTTTTACATTAATAAATTGCCTGAAGTGGTCGCATTTGTTTAGGTCGTGTATTGTTTTCCTCTTCAAGGGTTTTAACCACGTCAAGAATAATGGTGAGCGGTGTCCTTTGGTGTTCTATTTGAGGAACTTACCCTGTAAATTTCTACAATATCCTCATAAGCATGAAGATATAAAATGACAATACAGTCAAAGAATATAACTTCTAGTTTTCAGTTCGCCTCCAATCCCTTTGTCCTTAACTTTCCTTGTCTCATACATTAAATGGGATCATTGATCCAACAATTGGGTTACTAATCTATTGGTATTTCTACAAAATAATTTTCTCTCACTATATTCTCTCCTCTTCCTTCACCCTTGAGAGAGTCTCATTATAAAGGAATTTCCTAGATCTAAGAGGATATGTCTTGACACTTAGAGCCATGAGAAGTTACAAAAATTCCTTAATTATTGTCTTCACACAAAATCATGCCAATATAGGTTGAGTTAATCCTCCTAGGATATAAATTATCTAGAAATTGCAGGATTAGTTTCTCCCAAGCTTCATTCAAGTTGGATACGATATACAAGTTTCATTCTAGAAAGGGAGCGATGGAATATAAGAAGTTAAACCCCAAAGAGCAAGATGGTTGGGGTCTAAATAACATTCATTCGTTTAAAATTCCCTGGCAGAAAAAATCCTTTGGAGAATTATTTCTAAAAAATAAATGTGGGGGTAAGTGCTTGTGAAAATGTACATTTAACCACTCTCCCTCGAAGAATGGCTAAGAAATGGTTCAAAATACTTTCAAAGGGTTAATTTTCGAAGGCCCTAGTTTTTTCTTTTCCACTGTTAGGAATTGGTTTGTGTAGAAAGTTGGGAGTGGCGATAGAGTTAGAATTAGGGTAGATCCATCAGTGGCTAGTGGAGAATATTTTAGGATTCCAATGGCTCTAATTAGATCCTTGTGAAGGAAAGGTATATGTTTTTTGGAACAAACAATGAATGAGCTTATTACTTTTATATTGTAGCAAGGATGGAAAAATGGTGGGTCTGTAGGCTTAACTAATCCAAACTTAGGGCTATTAAAGGATCATATTAGTAAAATCCATAGATGTCACATTATACATAAACAAAAATATGATACTTTGATTTTCCTCCCATTGGTATAATCCAAGATTAGTATATAAAGTCATGTTTGATGTGGAAAGTAAGATTCCTAATCCAAGATATAAATGTAGTTGACGCTAAGGATCATGCTCTTAACAAGGAATGTGCTTGAAAAGCATGGTTAGAATGTTTGAGAATATTCTCTGTTTGGAAGAAATATAGAAAATCCATAGATCACTTGTTAAACTCTTGTTCTTATGCTATTTTGATTTTAGTAGAATTTGAAGTTATTATAAGTTATAGGGAGGGGCGACATGGGTTGATTGTAAAATATGACCCTAAAAAATAATTCTTAAATAAATATTTTAAATATTTTAAAGCCCTTCCCTTTTTGGCAAAGTGAGGAATATGATTAGATAGGATTTCAAATTGATTTCAAGACAAGAACATTCCTTCATACCAATATGATTATGATATGGACTAGACCATTATATTATTTTTCATCCATCTTTACCACCAGGTCCCAGTTTTGAAAATTAGGGCTTGAAACCTTATAGAAGTATTTTGAGAAATTAAACCAATTTTTTTGGGGATAAAATTTTGTTGCTTAAGAACTTCACCCGAAAGAAACATTCTACACTTAGATACATTTCAAGCATTGCAAGAAATACCTCAAATGGACTCTATATGCAAAAATTATACCACCCGAAATTTGGCCTTTCTATTTTGATAACCATGATTCGAGAGGATACCATTTCATCCCCCACTATTCATGGAAAAGCGGCTAACCACATGATCATGATGAAGAAGAGTCTAGAAGAGTCAATATTGTAAATTTCATTAAGAATTGAAGGATTCAAATTTAACCACTGGTGGGCTATATCGTTGTGTTACAACTCCGCTACTAGGAGGAAAAGGGGTTCCATTCTGTTCAAGTGTGTTTTGTTCCATAGATAAGAAAAGTAGCTGAGAGTGGATAGAGAGAGAGAGAGAGAGAGAGAGCAGGTAGAGAGGGTTTGTGTATTGTAGTAGCCCACGAGCCAAACATCTCGCTCCTTTTTACTTTCATCCATCTACATTCAAAGAAAGAGAGAGAAAGGCAACCTCATCTAGCAACAAGGTTTTATCCCTTAAGGGCTTCCCAATCATATCTTCTGTTCATTGTGGTTTGTGATTTTATTTCATTTTTCTCTATTTTCTGTATTTTATCTATTGCATGCATAAGCATATGGTTGCGGGTTTATTTACTAGTTACTAGAGCCTTGGATGGACAAACCCTCTTGAAGCCATCTAACAATTTGGGTTGAGTTACTAGTCCTAGAACTCTTGGTTGGACAAACTCTCTGGAGCCTTGTCACTGGGAAAGATAGTGTCCATTCAGAGCTACTAGTCCCACTAAGACAGGTAGCTATCTTAGAAACAAAAAATTAAAGTTACTTGTGTCTTCCTTTATGAGAGATAGATGAGAGAGAAGCAGAGAGTACCAATCTCAGTCCTTCACTTGGCTCCTTCTTCTTTCCTCCCTCCTTTGACAAAGCTTTGCCACTCTTTCCTCACTTGTCCCACTTCAAAGAACAATTGTAGAGTCAAAGCAACATAATACCATCAACGCATAGAGATCTATAACCATAAAAAATATAGGATCAGATGTATATTAACCATATGAATGCATACACCAATACAAGATTTAGAAATATACAAGAATATGAATTAAAACTCAAATAGCTTTATTGATAAAAGTAGTAAAAGAGAGCATTACAACCCAACGGTCTGACCCAGCACCATCCTCCCAACATGAAAGCCTTATTCACCTGATGAAAAGCTAGATCACCCAACACTCTGATATTTCATAGAGAAACCAACAACACTTCCTTACAAAATACAAAATTCCAGCCTTTGGATCTCTAGGATGAGGGATCCATATATAGATATTTGCGGGTGGGTGAATCAGCTTCTAGGATTTTGATTAATTTCATTTCTCTGATAGTTCTTGGTTCCACTTGGAGATTTCATGATCTCTTACTCATCCCTGGGCGAATTCCGAGAGGCAAGTGTCAAATGAGCAGTTTCTAGAAGATTCTCTGAGTTTCCACCTAGCAAAATGCCTCTGCCATTTGTCTGCTCTCTCTCATCGCACCCTTTAGAAGGGCGTTTCTATATGCATCACATGCTCTATGTATAAAAGGTGAGATGCATCACACCCTCAGCATGGAGTAGTCTGTATGGTTTAGTTTTGACCAGTTCTACGTTGTTTTTGAGAGAGAACTTCTGGGAAATGATGTAATAAGCTGACCTTGTTCCTTTAGGGTATGAAACAACACTATTAGGGTCTTAGAAGCCCTTGGTTTATGGACATATGTGATTGGGGTTGCAGTGCTCAAATATGTCTATAAAAATTGCCCCCTAAAGCATGAGGTCGTAAATCTTCTGATGTTGGCTGAAATGCTTTCTCATGAGGATCCGAGGTTTTTCAAACTGGAAGGTGACCTATAATAAGATACAATACAATACATTATCTTCATAATATTTTCATCATATAGCTGAGGTGGGCATTCCCATGCTTAGCTTTATAAATTCATTTTCATGTACATAGGACAGACAACCATCTATGTGGCAGACTGATGATTTTGGTAGAGCCATCATCCCTTAGCTTGGATGATTATATGTGCAGCTATGATGTACATTTGATGTCTTTATTTTCCTGAATATATCACAGCCCGGATGGATGAAACTAGATCTACGGTCTTCAAACTCGTTCAATCTTAGCCCGAAGTACAAGTCGATCCATGTGAAAAGATGTTTTGATGTCGAACATGGAAAGACATGGCCTAATTACTAGCTAATGATGTAAGTTGTTAACAAGCATGAGAGGAATCACCGATAATGATGACGACCCTCAAGGTACTGCAACACAATTCACGTGGTGTGAATACCTGAGTAGATGTCGAACACCACGTAAAATCTTTCAGTTGAAGGCCATTGATGTAAATCTGTCGCCGAAAGTGAGAAACTTGTCGTTGAGGCATGTAAGCTTCAATGTACTGAAAGGGTTGTTCCTAAGTCAACTTCTTGGATAATGAGTTGATGTCAACAAGAAGTGACCCATTTTAGGAGGGCCTTTATGAATCCCACATCTATTACACGAAATGGAGCAAATATTTTGTGAGGTGAAAATGATCTGATGATACAAGGTTCAGGGTGGCGGTCATGAAAGAATGGAGTGTGAAGGTATTGTAGTGGATGAGGAGTAAGCTGGGTTGGTGAATTCTCTGAGTGACTTCTCTTGAACATATCAGCGACATTGAAAATGGATTGGTAGCGTTAACCCCAAAAATGCATGGTACGGAGGACCAATGGTGATATGACCGATGAATGGAATAACCGAACCCGACTCAATCATGGTGATGGAGTGAAAGTGTCATGTTCAAGAGTGACCCGCTACCAATAAATTTCTTCAAGTTTTCTTCCCAATTTTTCCCTAGTCATTTCTGACCAGTACCTCTTTATTTTTGTCAATCTTGAGGAGGATAACATATGCTTGTTCTATAATTTGCCCTTCGGGCAAACTTGTCACTATTTTTAGCGAGCCTAGTGACAGTGAAACTTGCTCTTGTCTGTAATGGACAAGTTTGTCACTATTGTTTTAATGAGTTTAACAACAAAGATAACTTAGTCCTTTTTAGTTTTAGAGAGTCTGAAAAGAGACGGAAAGGAAACTCTAGTAATCCTTTTTTGTAGTATAATCCCTTAAGTCTGAAAAAGTATAAAATAATACGAAAGGGATGAATTTTCTGATCACTTTAACGAGCTGAAAAGGAAAAGTGCTCGATCTTTTCATGTAATGATCCCTCAGGTCCAAAAATATTAAAATATAGAGGAGGGATGGCACTTCCAATCACTTTAATGAGCTGGAGAGGCCAATTGCTCGACAATCTTTTTTATATTTTACGAGTCTAAAAAGAGCTTAAAAGAGACTCATCTTTGAGGAATGAGTGATATTTTTGGGTGGCATCTGGTTCCAGGTAAGGTTTGGAACTTTTCAATCATGACAGTGTAAAGAAGGTGGCTAACAGAATCACTCGTCACAGCTGTTCCCCAAAAGGGAAAAAAATCAAGTGGAGGTGGATGATCAGCTAAAAAGTGGAGTTGATGGTAAGAACACGACCAAGGCTCAAAAGCTGATAGTAATGCGATCACAAAGGTTATTTACCGAAATTCGATTCATTTTTTAATGAGCTTGAACTCTGGGGGAAATATGCTCATAACTAGGTTTATTTTTTAATGAGCTTGAACTTTGTGGAAACATTGCTCATGCTAGTCGTATAATAAGGATGTCTCTCATTAGTAGGTTCATTTTTTAGGGAGCTTGCCCCATGCTCAACTTTTCTCCAGAGCCTTTTGTATGCAAGCTACGAATGACCAACCTACGGGCTTAAAGAGTTGAGAGCCTACAAACTAAGAAAATAAAAGGTCTTTTTTCACTCGCATGCAAAAGGTTTGCATGCCCCCAGGTATAAAGAGAAGTAGAGTTTCTAGGTTACCATATGAAAGTTCTTGCATTAAAGAAAGGTTGTTCCATCGGAATTTGTGGACAAAACACTTCCTCAGCTTTGTCCATCGAAATAGACAAAGGTGGATGGTACAAGCTTACACTCACATAACCTTTGACGAGGGAATCTTTTTCTAGTCTAATCCCATTTTTCTAAATGAATGGGTGTGTCAGACTAGTCATATATCCTGCGTAGAAACCTACCTTATATCTGGGGTTTTCCTGCCGAAGCAAACCAGTGTGCATGCCCCCTGGGTTTAGTCACATTCACCGAATCACTCACGCTCATCAGATGGATGGAATGGAGGTTCATAAGACATTCCTTGTGCAGAAAGACCAGTTAGGGATGGTGTTTGACTAGTAGTCATGTTTGAACTAGGGAATTAAAGGTGGTCTACGAGCTAGACCATTCTGCCTTCAAACGGGAAACACATCACCCTAAAGAGTGAGGAAACAATAGCTCCCATGCTATAAATTTAGTCATGTCGAAGGAGTAGATTGTAATCTAATGGCCCTTGGACTACCATCACGTTCAGATAAACGGTTTTTGTTCTCAAAGTTAGAGGCAAATTTGGAAGGATCCCTACGGTAGACTAGTTCCTTTGTTAAAGTGTGACAAATTTCGCATCTTAGGTAGAAGCGATGGTGAACCAAGCGCTTTCCAAGTAGTTGAGGAAAGGATACTCATGGAAGCCCCTTCATCTATGATAGTACCAGCCATGGTCATTCTATAAGCTTGTACTACGGTTCAGAATGGTACATTACATGGTAGGCGAGGTCTCCCTAGTAGATTCCAATCAAAGGAAGTGACTAGATTGCTTGGAGGAGGGACCGAATAAATGGCTAGATGAATATCTGATGAAATTCCTTCCTCTGGTAAAGGAATGGGTAGATTGCCGCCAGGTTCATTGGATTCTATGTTACAAAAAGAATTTGAACGATGTTGTTCTCATTCTCTTTGGTGACTGTATCATCTAAAGGTGGAACTTCTGAAGACAAGACTGGTTCGACTGCCGTTTTGACCTATTGACTTTCGCGTGGTGTGGACTCAGAGGGTTTATCTTCAATGATAGGTGCTTCAACTAACAAAAAAGGTGCGTCAGTCAGATTTTCAACTAGCGATGGACTCGGAAAGAGTTTCTTGTATCCAGGAGAAAGTTGCTACGATGAAGCAGGATGGTTATCCAAGACTCTTTTAGCTTCGTCCAGGAAAGGACAATGGTGGAGGGCATGATCACCTTCACCCAATCTACAAGGAAATTTAAATCTTCTTTTCTTTCCATTGACTTCATTTTCACTAGTCGATGGTGCACTCTCAACATGATTGTCAGAGGTTGAAGACACTAGATTGTGCAAGCGGGGAGACTAGTCCCTTAAGATTCGCAGGATGCAAGGACAATCTAGATGATAGTGCTCACCTTTGCAAATGACACATGGAGATTTAGGTTTGGATGGTGCAGTGTCTAGATTTTCTCCAGACGATGCATGGTTTCCCCCTTTTGCCATTGGCTTCTTCTTCTTCTTCTCCTTCCCTTTCTTCTTCTCCTTAGTTACTTGGTTTTTAGCGTTACTAGCTTCACCAAGTGAAGAGGAAGAAGGAGAGGGAGAAACAAACGAAGTAGAAGGTGGGGGGGAAACTCTAGTATAATCTAGTTGCTAATTTGATTGCTCAGTAACTACGGTGTTTTGAATGACTGTGGTCAAGAATAGCCATACTGGCAGGTCGATTGTAAGTCTTGGAAGGGACAAAGTAACCAGATGAGGAGCACCAACATCTCCCCAAGAGGAGAAGGGACTAGGATTCCCCCCAAGGAGAAATCCTTGATTGGTTGACTCAATTTTCTCAACCTAAGATGAACAAGGGAATAGTGATGTTATTCCAATTAAAATAAATTTTATGATGCTTTGACACATCTTTCTTTTTCAATTTTAAAGAGTTAAGAAAAAGCTAAAGATGACTCTAGTCGCCTTTGATTTTTAATGAGCCTAAAGTGACAAGTGCTCAGATGGACCTTTTCTTTTAAGGAGTCTGAAAAGGAACAAAAGTGACTACTCTGGGAAATCTATATAGAGGGATTACCAAACCAATCAAAAAACTCTAGAATACATTTTACGTGTGGCAGTAAATCTTCCCGAATGCTGTGTTCAGGGCATTGCGATCGATAGGGTGGCAGACATTGCTTCCTAAGGATAAAGGATATAGCCTATTATGGTCTCCCAATATATACTTGATGGTACGTGGGAGCACAAGTCCATACTGGCACTTGTTGTATCAAGGAGGAGGAATCACCAAACTTATGATGAAAACAATATTTCCCAGGCTTTACGACACCGAAATACGTCCCTAGCCTAGAATTATAGATGTTGTGCGTTAGGTTCCAAAGCATTTTATGTTCATTGAGGTTTATTTTACAGTTGATATTTCTTAAGAAGTTTGCCTTTAAGGTCCACCGCGTGATGTAGAGATACAATTCCTAATTATGCAATCTAAGATGATAAATAGTCGTTTGCTTTCTTTTGCAATGGAAATCCTAGCTACTAAGGAAAGAGAAGTAAAATTCTTTCAACATAGAGCAGAGAGCACACACTAAGATGCACTATCCTAAATCAATTTCTGCATGCAGTCTGAATGCAAATGCACATGCATGTATTTGCTTTTTGGTTTCCTTAATGTGAGAATGGAAAAAACAAAACTAAGTACAGATCTGAACTATCTTTCCCCAAAGCGACACTTTAGCAATTTCTTTTCAAAATGAAAGGAAGATTTAGACAACACTTTCAATTTCGACTTGAAAACTACTTTCAACACTTCAAAGAATTGATGATCCAAATCAAATACAATGGAAAAAGTGTAATCGACTATCTAAAAGAGGAAGACTTTACAACACTCTTTTCTTTGACTAAAAACGACACTTTCAAATCAGAATACGACAGTTCGATTAAGCTACTTTTTGCAAAGGAGAAGTGTAAATGATGAAAAATACATAAAAAAACATTCACAATTCTTTATCGATGGAGGTTGAATAATGTAAATGAAGAGAGTTTCAATAGTGATGTACTGATCATAGACTTCAAAACTACTGAATAAAGCTGAAGACAATGAAGAAAAAACCGAAACCTGGAGGCAAAAACAGTCTCACTCAATCATTGCACCTGTAACACATGGAAATAGGGATGTATCTCACCTGCAATGCACGGTATGTGTGATGCATCCAAGTTGCCAATGAGAGATTGTGCAATGGTCTAGGGATGAGAATGAGTTTTGTTTTCCCTCACAGTTTGCAACTAAGTTTAGGTATTTAGGCTGAGCTAATGATAGGTAATAAACACAAAGTATAGGGGCTGATATAATGAGGTTATTTGAGCTACCACCAGGGCACTTAAGATGTTTGCAAGGCAGATGTTCAGTTCATAAACCAACCCTGAGATTGAGTGAAGCAGCATTGATCTACTTTATAGTTGCATAGCAAAAGTAGTTCGAAGGCTAGTTGGCTTAACTCCAGTCTCCATCCGTCGTTTATAAAGCAAAGAACAGTGACTAACAATCAAACTATTCGATCCCCAGCAGAGTTGCCATTTTGTTACTGGGAAAACTAGTGTCCATTCAGAGCTGCTTGTTCCACTAAGACGGGTATCTATCTTAGAAACAAACAAACTAAAGTTACTTGTGTCTTCCTTTATGAGAGATATATGAGAGAGAAGTAGAGAGTACCAACCTCAGTCTTTCGCTTGGCTCCTTGCTTATTTCCTCCCTCCTTTGACAGAGCTTCGCCACCCCTTCCTCACTTGTCCTGCTTCAAAGAACACCTGTAGAGTCAAAGCAACATAATACCATCAAATCATAGAGATATATAACCATAAACAATATGGGATTAGATGTATATTAACCATATGAATGCATACACCAATACAAGATTCAGAAATATACAAGAATATGGAGGAAAACTCAAATATCTTTATTGACAAAAGTAGTAGAAGAGAGGATTACAACCCAGCGGTCTGACGCAGCACCATCCTCCCAGCATGAAAGCCCTATTCACCTCATGAAAAGCTAGATCACCCAACACTATGATGTTTCACAGAGAAAACAACAACACTTCCTTACAAAATACAAAATTCTAGGCTTTGGATCTCTAGGATGAGGGATCCTTATATATATATATATTTGTAGGTGGGTGAGCCAGCTTCTGGGATTTTGATTAGTGTCATTTATCTGATATTTCTTGGTCCCACTTGGAGATTTCATGATCGCTTACTCATCCCTGGGTGAATTCAGAGAGGCAAGTGTCAAATGAGCAGTTTCTAGAAGATTCTCTGAGTTTCCACCTAGCAAACTACCTTTGCCATTTTTTTCTCTCACTCATCGCACCATACAGAAGGGCTTTTCAGTATGCATCTCACCCTCTATGTGTAATAGGTGATATGCATCGCACCCTCAGCATGGAGCAGTCTGTATGGTCAGGTTTTGACTAGTTCTGAGTAGTTTTTCAGGGAGAACTTTTGGGAAATGATGTAATCAATTGACCTTGTTCCTTTAGGGTATGAAACAACACTTTTAACGTCTTATAAGCCCTTGGTTTATGGACATATGTGATTGGGGTTGCACTGCATAAATATGTCTATAACAAGCCCTTCATGGGTTAACTTACTAGTCCTGGATTCCATCGTTAAACAAACACTCTGGAGCCTGACAACAACTGTGGGTTGATTTACTAGTCCTGATGAATGGTTTAACAATTAAGAAAAACACTCAATGGTGTGATTAATTATTCAGTATGCACCAAGTGTTTTAACAAGCTAGGAAAACACTTAGTGGTGTAATAACCAAACCAGAAGTTGAGTGGTTTAATTGGAAAGGAAACCACTCAGTGCTATGTTTAACTTTTCAGTATACACTAAGTGGCTTAATCAACAAGTCAAGCACTAAGTGATTTAACAACCAAAATGCAAGAATTGAGTGGTTTAACAAAAAAGGTAGACACTTAGTGGTTGAATTCAATCACTGAACTGCAAACTGGAAACATAGCCTCACAAATGGATTTTTAGTAGTCTCAGAAATATTTAAATGAAACCAATATGAATGATTGGACCAAGCTCAAACACAAAATTCATAGAGAGAATCCCCATCTCTCTTCTACAATTCATACAATGTACAATGCATTTTCATCCCTGCATGTATCAAAGAAAGCCTTGTCTTGGCTCTTCGACATTGTTTCCTATTGATTCTTGAAAGGTTGTTTTTCCTTGTCATATCTATTTATGAGAGGGGTGTTGAAATATAATCATAACATCTACATTTATTTTTTAGCCTATGTATCCTTGACTTAGCCACATACACTAAAAATCATGTTCACACTTGGTTTTTGGTAAACTACTTCGGTGGACCAACTTTCCCTTGTTGCCTTTAAAGGCTTAATGTTATGGAAATATTGGTCCAACCACTTTCATAAACCATTTAGACATATAAGTGCATGTCACACCTAACCACACCTCATCCACTTGATTTATTTGAGGATTGGTACCCCACATGAATATTCCCCCTTAAACCAAGGGATTTGGTCCCCCAGACCATTTTAGCATGTTTTAAAATTACCTTCCTTAAAAAATGCACCCCTCCTCATGCTTTCCTCGTGGATGATAGTTGGCATAGGTTTCCTTGAGTCATTTTTTTTATTTTAGGTCCCCATTTAGCTTCTCTTAGCCTTTTCAAGTTTTTTACTAGTTTTTTCCTAGTTTTCTAGTTTCGAAAATTTCTATATAACCAAGTCCCTTTTGGATTAGAGGTTTGGTTGCTCAAGTATTAATATTGTTCACTAATTTAATACATTGATTTTATGGAGCAAATTATTTCTCTCCTCTCTTAAATATCAATAAATTACTTGTGTTTAATTTAACTAGAATTCTAGATCTATTAGAGTTTCTGCAGGAATTCTACAAGGGGAAAGGGGAAATGGGAGCCACATGCCTTTTTAATACCCCAATATAATACATTAATGGATATCAGTGGCTGTACTAGCTCATTTCATCGCCAACCACATCACATTAAACTTGTCAGACAATTGCTTCTCTCAACTACAAGCAACTACACCATTAATTTAGTTAGGTATGTGTTATGGATTTTCAAATAGGAAAGCAAGAAAACTTCCCTTATACCAAAGATTGGTAAGCTTGTACCCTCCCTAATTGTGTTAATTAATTAATTTTAAATAATATTTATCGTATTTTCAATCTGAGGTTTGCCTAATCATGGTTTTCCACGCTAGCATTTTGGTCACAATTGTCATTACAAAATAGTAGGGGTAACACGAGGGATGTTACAAAATACAACACCTTAAAGAAACACCATCCTCAGTGTTCTGTAACAGAGAACATATATGGGGGAGTATAAGAACTTGGATAGTTCTGTAGTGATGAAGGACATGGATATCCTATGTCATCATTACTACATTTAACATATTATCACTCCTTATCATTCATAAAAATAAATTAAGGTATACCCCTATTCTACATAGTAAACCCATCATTCATATATATTAAGTAGAATAAAAAGCATACAAGTCATAATGCAAAATAAACAATATAAGATGAAAAAATGTTCCATTAATACTATGACTTTTCCATTAAATTGTTTCTGTCACGGCTCACCAACATAGATAAATTCTCATTTTAGCGTAAGCCTCAAAACATACATGAACATAAAATAAGTACATATTTTCCTTTATGGATTTGACCTATTCATAATTTTACATTTGGGAACAAGCTGACCAAAAACCCCTTTTTACTATGGGAGAAAAACATCACTATGGGGAAAAAAATCAAAATAAGCCTAATGACCTTACTCTCCATCTTTCCACATGCTGACCGTTAGCTGAAATTCCTGCATGGTACCCTTATGCTAAGTGATCCTATGCTCAATTGCTAAAACTTATACCCCAAAACACCATTCCAATAGGCTCCCAACACTTAGTCGCGGCTTGTCGTCAACCCACTTAGTCCTTCTTTTGTTCTACTGAGGGAGTTGTTCCCTTCATTGTTGTGATTTTTTTTTTTTAGAGGCTTGTCTTGTAGTCTCAACCTTTGACTTAATTTCCTCTGCTTGCCCCACTATTTTCTCTTTTAGTTCCATTATAATAGGGGTCTTCAAATTCTCTTCTCCTTCCTACACTATTTGCTTGATAATTTGATGTGTCATGTTGATCTCGTCTATAACCTAATATAGTGATTTATCCTGTAATGTTCCACTTCTTTGCACCAAATTCTGTTGATCACCTTTCATCTAGTTGATATGTCTAGTTGGCTTCCTACTATTCAATATTTTAACCCTACAATAATTCATTGGCAATTTATTTAGATTGCCTTTAAGATTTTGCACCTTATCCTATGTTGTTTGGATTTTTTTTGCCACTTTTTTTATTTCTTGATTCTTGATCAATCATGTCAAAATTTTTACCCATTGTTTATAAAACTTGATATAGTATGCATTCAGTCCTATGATTTTCTTGAAATCCATTATGGCTGCCCACTCCTTCCCTCCCTCTCACTCTTCTTTTGGAGTTTTTGTCTTAGCCCGCGACTCCAATTCTACAAATTTGGCTTTGAGACCTTCAATGGCCTCACATATCTTTGTCAACATTCCTTTTGTTGCTTTTTCCACCTTCACTGGGGCCTTTGAAAGGTTGTTGTAAACATGCTCCACTACTTTCCTCAACTTTTCTTCTCTTTGGATTTCTTCCTCCTTCTCTGCTACCAATTGTATCTTTTCTTCCTATAGTTCCTCATGAGAAGTTGACAAGTGTGCCAACTATACTATCATTTTAGCTATGCATAATTGTATTCCTTATGTTAGTTAACTGATTCAATGTTTCCAATGATAGTTGTGATAGAAGTAGTTATACATGATTGAATCCTTCTACGGATTATTGTAGCCCTATTGTTGGAAACTCCATTTGTTTTGTTGATATCAGTAATGAAAAGTGATCCCTTGATATTGAGATGATTGTGAATGCGGTGTTCTTGTATATCACCTTTGTTGGCATTATGTTTCTGGTATAGTTGTATGTTACAGATGTTGTACTTGATGGCAACACCCATGGCATGGCTCTCAATATGATGAGAATTAAAAAAAAAATAAAAAATTATTTCATGTGGAGAAAATCTCACGGAATTTTATGCAGAGAAAAGTTTATTTCATGTGGGAAAACTTACCTTTGGTCCAGGGTAGTTAGTCCTTGGAATTTGAACCTATGGAGAAAAGTTTATTTCATGTGGGAAAACTTACCTTTGGTCCATGGTAGTTAGTCCTTGGAATTTGAACCTATGGTTTTTGGACCATGGCATCTCGACAGTCGTGTTGATCCCTAGTATTGAGTTGATGGTATTGGTTTGTTATGGTTTTGGCCCATGGTATTGTTTTATTTTATTATTATTATTGAGCCCCATGATCCATGATTTGAGGAAGAGCTTGCCTATATAAAGCAAAGGAGATCATTTGGCTTAGGTATGCTTTTGGGTTGAATATCTTAAGATCTGAAATATTGGGTTATTGTTTCAAAAGCTCGATCTATATGAAAGTGAAGTGGAAAGCAAATCTGTGAAGGGTGATCTCTCGAGCGCTGCAGCTGCGGAAGTGCGGAAGTGCAGGAGACGCCGTAGGAGGCGCCACAGAAGGCGCCGCAGGAAACGCCGCAGGAGATGCCGGAAGAGGCACCGCAGGAGACGCCGCAGGAGGCGCCGCAGGAGATGCCGCATAAGGTGTTCTGGGTTTAGTTTTCTGTTATTGTGGATCTAGTTCTCTGGGTGACTTATTGGTACTTGATGATCATTTGATATTTATGGATCCAGTTTGAAAATTTATGAAAAGTGGTCCTTGAAAGAAAAGAAGTAGGGGGTTGTAGCTCCCTTCCAGGAGAGACTAGAAAACGAGAGAGAGTTGTAGCTCTCTGCAGGGTGCAGCCTGCGTACTGGTAAAGGACTGCACCAGTACAAGACCATTGTAAAAGGAGTTTCTAATTTGAAAGAAGATAGAGACATATTGCAACAAGTGGTTTTCACCCACATTGGGTTTCCACCTTATATCTGGTGTTCTTTGATGTGACTGTCTATTTTTCTTGTTCATGCTCATTATTTTATGGTACTGATATGCAAAAATAATTCAAAGTATAAATAAGGAAGAATTGTTAAAAGGACTAGATAATACTGATTCACCCCCCCTCTTAGTATTATTTTCAACAATTGGTATTAGAGCATGTCCTTCTAAAGAAGCTTGATCGCTTGAAGGAAGATCTTTCATCATGAGCAACTATGAGAGGGAAGCATCTATCAGGCCACCGGTTTTTGATGGGACAAAATTCAATTATTGGAAGGTAAGAGTTACTGCCTATCTTCAATCTCTTGGTACAGAAGTTTGGAACATCGTAGAGGCAGGCTATGCTTTTCCTTCAACTACTCCTACAGATGCAGACGAAAAAAAGAAATATGAAACAAATGCAAAAGCAGTCAGTACCCTATTAGGATGTATATCCCAATCGCAATTCATGAAGGTAATGCACTATAATCCGCAAAAGAGATATGGGACAAAATTGTCACAAGCTATGAAGGAGATGAACAGGTAAAGCGTGCCAAACTTCAAACTCTCAGGATTCAGTATGAGACTCTCAAGATGTATAATGATGAAGGTGTGGCTAACTATTTTCTTTGGGTAGATGAAGTTGTTAATTGTATGAAAAATTTGGTCGAAGAAATAAAAGAGGCTATTGTGGTTGAAAAGGTTCTAAGATCATTGTCCCCCAAGTTTGAATCTAAAGTATCTGCAATAGAAGAAAAAGAAAATCTAAGAATTCTTACTATGTCTCAGCTACATGGAATTCTAACTTCTTATGAAATGAGAAAGGGAGGTCCATCAGATAGAAGAGAAGCTGCTTTCAAGGCATCAGGCAAAAGAGATTATTATGAAGCAAGCCACATCCCAGAAGAAGAGGAAGAAGAATCAAACTTTGCCAGAAATCTTCAAAGGGGTTCTGGAAGGTTCAGAGGTAAGTTGCCTTTTAAATGCTTTGCTTGTGGAAGAGTAGGTCATTATGCTGCAAAATGTCCTTATAAGGATAAAGGAAAGGAACCTGCTAGATGGAACATGAAACAGAGTGCAAGTAAGAAAAGCTACTACACTCATGAAGACAGTGATGGTCTATCAAACAGTGATGAAGATGAACGAGGTAATGAATATAAATTGTTAATGGCATTTGAAGATGATGATTATATGGATGCTATAGATGCAGATTACTTTCATGAAGAAATTACTAAACTTAAGAGATGTATAGAAGAGAAGAATATGATCATTGATACTCTACAATTTCAAATTGATGAAAAGGAAAGACATCTTGAAAAATTAGAAGGTGAAATTGTTGGTCTTGGAAAAGAGATTGAGAAAACAAAAGCTATTAATCTTAAGTTTGTCAAAGGATCTGAAACTTTTGATGAGATTATCAACGTGCAGCGGTCTCCTCTAAACAAGACAGGTCTGGGCTATAATGGAGAAACTTCTCAAGTATCCACCTCAAAAAGTTATCTTGATGCAGCAAGAAGAAATGAGCAAAAGCACAATGAAGACCATCAGGTAAAACAGGGACGAATTGCAAACAGAAACTATCAGGGGCAATCCATCTTAAGGGTGAACAAAAGCTACAACCAGCCACAGGTAAAATCTTCTCAATTTTGTTCAAGAATAGATGACAAGATAAATTACAATCAATTGGCTGTAGATTCGATAACCGCATAAGTTTCTTCAATGGACAATGCTTTTCTTGCCATAACTTTGGTCACAAAGCAGCTCAATGTGTTGCATATAAAACAATCATGACTAGGGAAGCTCAAAAACAAAGAAGTATGACTGGGATTACAAAAATGACCTATAACAACTTTTCGGTTCTTGAAAATGAAGTTGAATGTTCTATTTGCAATAACTTTGGTCATGAAGACTCTGAATGCAGGAGCAGGTTTCAGCAGAGAAAGGAACAAGCCTCAAGCACCAAAACATGGAGAATAAAGGAACCACAAACCGAAAGATGTGGGATAGCATTTTATGCAGAGGGACAGGAAAATCTATGGTACATTGACAGTGGATGTTCGAAGCATATGACAGGTGATAAAGAAAAAACTTGAGTCATATTCTGCTCTAGAAAAAGGAAAGAAAGTCTCTTTTGGAAACGATACTCCTGCAACTATAAAAGGAAAAGGTATT